>PVJO010014586.1:0-47834 GCA_004026905.1 Hystrix cristata | reverse complement strand
TCTTCTCCAACCCGGAACTGTCTTTCTCAAGGACTCGAGATTTGTCTCTTTGCGGTGTAATCACAAGAGGGAAGACACCTGTCTGTCTGTGCCTGTGGGAGGGCAGGAGCCTAATTTAGACCACTGACACTTACCAAACAGAGATGACCTCACCAAACTGACCACCCGCTTCACTGCCCTTCAGTACTTCTCCAGAGCCCAGAAATGTAAGGCTCCTGCCATGCCCTTCCCCAGGGGAGTTGAGTCCCACATCTGTCCTCTGCTGGGATGGTCTTGACTTCTATTGAAATAGTCTCGGATAAAGCCTTCCCTGGTCGATTCTCTTGCCTGGTCCAGTTTCCTCTGCACAGGTCTAATGTTGGCTAATTAGACAAGGTGGAGATAGGATTTGGATTCAGAACATCTGTGCTCCTTTCCTGGGGACTCCGGTTGAAATTTAAATCCAAGAGAGTAGACTGAACTTGTAATCAGAACCTGACTCGAATGCCCTCAGTTTTCTCTTCTGGAAAGTGAGGAAGTGGAACTGGATGCTGGTCACGCCGTTAACTCTGGGACATGCTTCCTAGATCTCGGTGGACAAGGAAGAGGAGGCCAAGAGGCACCTCCCTGCCAAGAGGCACTCTAAGGTCACCTGCCCTAAATAAGTGAATCAAAGAGATCGAGCATGTGTGTTGAGAAGGGTGAGTGCTGTTATATGTGGAAAAAAGTGAATTCACTGGGTTCTACATGTAAGCTCAAACGCATATGATTAATGTGTCTTGTCAGGGCATAGATTATAGGGTCAGGGGATTATGAGAGTCCCCAAAGCAGAGAGGATTGCATTTATCTTTATATCTCCTCTCTCTGATCCTCTGCTTTGATTGTGTGTATGGTGTAGGGGTTAACACATAGCTATTAAATGCATGAATGAATATTAAAGAAAAACTACTCCATGCATTGAAATTATAACATATCCAAAAGAGCAAATTTTAAACAAAATTTCTGGCAATTTTTCCCCTCATTGCACAAGTTGTACTTTTCCAAATTAAATTCAGAATTCAACTGTTAACCTTAGTTTGAATGATACCCATCTATTAGCATGCCCCAGGCAGTCTTATCAAAAATATCTTTTCACTATTAAAGTTTCAACCTACTTCATCTACAAATCCCTGTGGATTTACTTAGCATAAGACGGTATCATTTCCATCTTCAGTACAAAATATTTTAATTATCTGCCTTAGAAAGAAAGTCCTCTCGCTTAATAAAATGGTTAGTCTGGGGGCTCCAAAGGGCACAAGGCAGTTTCAAGGCTTAATTGATTATATATGCAATTATAAGTTAGAAAATAAGCTTGAAAGTCAATGGAAGTTCTTTCATCTCTTTCTCTAGTTGGACAACATAAATACTGATTGGAATGGTGATTTTATTCTTGCTGATTTGATTCTTGTTTAGAGTATTGTTTTATCAGTGTGTGGATGGAAATACCTGTCGTTGCATTTCAGTTCCACCACTGCTACCGGAGTCACGTGAGGGCAGCGAACTCTCACACCTCGGCTGACTTCCAGGCTGTAACCACGTGTCTTTAGGATTTAAGCCCCGTGAGTTTAATTCCCTCATCCGAAGTCCTTTTCTCAAGGCTTGTGATGATAGTAAATGAAATAATAGACATGCAATTCATACAAATGTCAGCATTTATTATGACTTTCTTTACTTTTTCCTTCCAAAAATTGCCATTCTAAATTTTTACCTCTTCATAGCCTCACCTGTATTCCTAACTCCCTGTCTCATCAGATGAGGGTATTTCCTGTATCACTGGGAAAAAGAGCCCTCAGAGAAAAGCTGCCTCTAACTCTCTGTCTTCCAACACCAAAGCCTGTACTTTCCACTTTCTTTCATTCTTCCTTTCTATCTTAGAGAAAGTTGATTCCAAATTATTACGCACGCTCCACCCCTCCTCTAGACCTTGTTCGATCATTTCTTCTCTTCTTTAAAGCTTCTAACGTACTGTTCACCTGATTGATCTTCTTCAATCCCAACAGTAGTTTTGTCTATGCTTTTCGTTTACTCATGCTGCTATGACATAGTGCCCTAGACTGGGCGGCTGATAAAGAACCACTTCTATCCCACAGGCCCAGAGGCTGGAAGCCCAAGAGCAAGACATCAGCAGATTCAGTGTCCAGAGAGGACCCATCCTGGTCGAGGATGGCATGTTCTTGCTTCCCTGTTGCA
The DNA here is from genome assembly GCA_004026905.1 of Hystrix cristata. Lineage (NCBI taxonomy): Eukaryota > Metazoa > Chordata > Mammalia > Rodentia > Hystricidae > Hystrix > Hystrix cristata. The sequence continues at coordinate 45,626 of PVJO010014586.1, read as the reverse complement.
TGGTGGAAGGGGAAAATGAGAGTCTGCAGGTCTCTTGTACAAGACCACTAATCCAGCTCAGGAGGGGTCTGACTTTACGACCTAATCACTTCATTCCTGTCTTACTGCCTTGGGATTTAGAACCTCAATATTACAGGAAATTTGGGAAGGATACAAATATTCAGACCGTACGAGCTCTATCCAAACCGCCAAGTAGCCTTCATTTAAATCTTTCCTGAAGAAATAATGAAGATACGTTTGAAGATTTTGCTGAAGGATAGCCATTATAGGAATATAGTGGCATACACTGAATAATGTCCAAATGGCTGAGAATATGAGTTAATTATGCACATGGAGATGCATATACATGATAGAATGTTTTTTGGGGAAAATAACTAAATATTATCAGAAATTCTTCAGCATAAGTTCAACATAAGTTAACATGTCACCTTCAATTCAGAATCATATAAATGCATGTATGTGTATCCTTGTGCATGTGGATATATATGTTGAAAAAGACTTGAGTGTTACTTAGTTTGTGAGATTAGCTGTAACTTTAATTTTCATTGAATTTCTCCCTCTTTTCTAATTTTTTTGTAACAAATATGTTCTTTTATAATAGGTAAGAAAACAATAGCCTTTAAAAGTGTTTTTTTTTTCCTGTTTATTGTCTTTCAAATATCACTTTACTTCTTTATTTTAGAGATATTTTTATCCTAAAAGTGTAATCTGTGTCAGCTACCTTCATTTCTTGCCTGGGCATTTACTCTTCATGCTAATGCCAGTTCAGTGGACCCCACAGAACTAAGCACTGAGGGTATAATGTTGGTGGTGTCTAATGTTTAGGTTGTAAATATTTTTCCATCAAATACTTGTAACAAGCTGCTGAAAAATCAAGTATTTTTCCATTGCATCTGATTAATCAAGCACTAAGTCCACAAAGGTTGCAAATGTATTGAAATGTTTATGATAACACCATTTTTAATAAATACGTGAAAGCATAATTACATAAAATCTCATAAATCTAAATTCTGCGTCATTCTAAAATCCATAAACAAACACTGAAATGCTCTTAAAGCAATTTCAGATTAATTATATGAATCAGATTTTTGGTGCCAGAGTTTACGATTAGAATATTAATAGCTATTTTTTATGATTTTTGTAAATAAGAAAAAAAAGATTGATTTGCAGTAATAACAGAAATGTGAATATTTGTACGTTAGGGCTCCATTTTAGAATGTTAAAAAATATTTACCTGCTGAAAACCTAATATGTATTTATTAGGAGAGCTTTTAAAATAAGCGAAAAGCTAAATAAGTCAAAAATCACACACATATGGAATGTTAATATAAACAAATCATTAGAGAATGGATCTCATAACTTGAATTTTTACATATATTATGAAAAAATAACTCCTTTAGCTTTATTATTTCTGTTAAAAAAGGGACAGATTCTAACACTGGCAAGTTGCAATGATTTCTCTCCTTACTTACTTCCCATATCCTTCCCTCTGGGAATACTCACAGATAAATACAGCATATAAAATGTAGGTAAAAATACAGTTTATGTAAAAAGACTATATTAGATATTCACAAAGATCCCAATCCAGTTAAAAGTTTTATATATCATATAAATTAGTGAGTACAGATCATGAAGTGACTTTATGCTAGTTTCCCCTTAATACCAGTTTTGCCTTTCACTAAGTTACCAACAGTAAAGTATGGCCCCAAAAATATTAAGAGGAGAATTCCAGAGGTAAACAACTCACGAGTTTTAAAGGTGTACTGTTGTGGGCAGCAAGACGAAATCTCTTGTCTTCCCTCTCCATCCCACCTGGGTTATGAATCATCCCTTTCTTCAGTATACGCATGCTGTATACCCTACCCTTCCATTTATCATTTAGTAGTAATTCATCTCCATTATCAGATCAACTGTCCTGGTACTGTGGTATAACAATTCTTGTGTTCGAGTAACCTCTATTTTCACTGAGTAATACTCCCAAAGCATCAAAGTATCGATGCTGGTAATTCAGATACACTGAAGAGAAGCTATAAAATGCTTCCTTTAAGTGGAAAAGTAAAAGCACTCAAGGAAAGGAAAAAAAAAAGAAAGAGAAAAAAGTTATATACGGAAGTTGCTAAGATATGTGGTACGAATGAAACCTGAGGATGAAAAACGTGTGCTAATTTTGCTGTCACACCTCAAACTGCAAAATTATAGCTACAGTGTGTAAGAAGATACAGGTATGAGTGCTACAAACAGTTTCAGGCATCTACTGGGGGGTCTTGGAATTTATCCCCTATTGACACAGAGGAAATATTTTATATTAATATATTAATATCCTGATCACAGGAAATATTTAGAGGCTTGAGGAAACTGGATCTGTTTTAAGTCTGGACTCCAGGAAGAAGGTGAACCTGTATAATAACAGGCAAAAGGCTTGGTAATCTTAGTATATAGTAGGTTTCAAACACTGATTATACAGCTTACAACGACAGAGACAGTAATGGCAATTACAGCATGTTCTTGTACAGTGGAGGCATTTTAAATAACCATGTAACCCGCATTGGGAATCAGGAATATCACCTTGGAGTTAATGACATAACAACGCCATGAGACCCACAGAACTAGTGTAAAAGGAGGTCTAGACAGAGTGACAAGTTTTATCCTCAAGGTCATTTGATTAAATATCCTTGACTTACCTGCCTGCACACTTGGAGACCGAAAAGCTACAAACCAACCATGCTTTAGATATCAATGCTAAAGCTACTTAAGACTGATAATCAGTGCTACTCCAACTTCTGATCATATTACCTCATCTTGTCTGATTATTACTAAGCTTCCCTGACAGGTGGTAACAGCACCTAGACTTCATTCTGAATCTTAGGACATCTGAATTCGCATCCATGCACCCACCATCCATCCACCCTTCCATCATTCATCCATTACCCACCCAAATTAAGCACACGCATGTTATAGATTGAACATGCTAGATACCATGATAATGAAAAGAACTGAAAACTTTATTTAGGGAATTTTAAATCTAAGAGTAGACCTAAGTCAAGGCTGTGTGGCAGGCACAAGCAGAATGCTGCATAAGACTCTCTGTATCTGAAGCAGCAGCGTACACTGTGTCCTCTTTACTAGGCAGTTTTTCTTCTGACCTCACTGCAGTCATTAGATGCCATTACTAGAGACACCGTAATTCCATCCTTTGGGCCTTTAACATTCACTATGGGAACATTATTTATCAAAGACTACTATCTTGAAACTTAATAAAACAAACATAGAGGTGATTCATGACTAACACTGGTACAATGGTGCCCTTGGGTCAAACATTTGCTTCCCTAAATGCTAAACAGCCTCCGATTTCTAGCAATAAAACATGATTTCATTTGCTCTCAGTGCTGTGGCAATGCCTGTATGATAGCCCTTGGTCAGCAGAGACATAATGATGGCCATGTCTTCACTAATACTGGATGTCATCGGTGGACGTTCTGACCCGTGAATGTCTGGAAGGAAGCCGTCAAGAGAAGGCAGGCTGTTGGTCTTTCAGGGAGAGAACCAGTCAAGGACATCTGGGACCTCAAGGCAGGCTGAGTATATGGTGAAATACCTCAGGAAATACCATCAAAGCTGCAGATGGGGGAAATACTTTATCAAAAGCCTGTGTAAAGCCAGCTAATGACTTCCTTTTGCAATTAGATTGGGTCTCTTCTGAATCCCTGGCCATATTGTCCTTGTCTTAGACCACTTATTTTCTTACTTCCCACCTTCACTTTCAAGGCTTTGCCAGATCAGCACTATCACCTTTCAACTTCAAATTCATCCATTTCCCATCCTTGTTTTTCAATATTCTTAAATTTGTTTTCTAATTCATAAAAAATGGGTATTTTATCATGTACAGCATGATACTTTGAGATATGTATACATTGTGAAATGGCTCAACAGAAGTAATTAACGTGCATTTCCCGCCATATTTGCCCTTTAGTTTTGTGGTAAAAGAATTTAAAATCTTCTCTTTTAGCATTTTTTAATATAAGGCGTTGCTATTAACTAGTCAGAAAGCTTCACAGTACATCTCTTGAACTTATGCTTTCTAATTGAAATTTAGCATACTTTGATCAACATTTCCCTTCAAACTCACTCCTTAACAACCACCAGAATCTACTCTATTTCTATGGGATCAACTTTTCTAGATTCCACATAAAAGTGAAATCTTGTAGTATTTATCTTTCTGTGTCTGGCATAACACTAAGCCCCACATGTTTACCTATACTGTTGCAAATGACGGGCATTCCTTCTTTTTCTCATTTTAAGGCTGAATAATAGTATTTCACTGTGGCACATTCTTCTCTATCTATTCTTCTATTTAGGGACATTTAGGTTGGTTCCATATCCCGCTGTTATGGATAATATTTTACTGACCACAAGAGTGCAGATGTCTCCTCAACATACTGATTTCATTTCCATTGGATATATATACACTATAGGTTTGCTGGATCATACGCTAGTTCTATTGTTAATTTTTTGAGAACCCTCCAAACTATTGGCCATAACGGCTGTACTAATATACATCTCCACCAACAATGTTCAAGAGGACCCTTTCCTCCACATTCTCACCAGTACTTGCTGTCTTTCATCTTTAGTAGCCTTTCTAATAGGTTGAAGGAATATCTTAGTGTTTCTCCAAATGCAGAAGCCATCTTTTGGCTCCCTGAACCTTTACCAACATAGGTTTTGCCTAAGCTTTTGCTGTGCCTTCTCCTGGGGAGGCTTTTCTCCTTTGATTTTTGGAGAATGGGTTCTCTATTATCATTCAGATTCAGCTCCAGGATCAGCCTCCCAGAGATATCACTGTCCCTCAGTCTAAAGTAGCCTGATTCTGCTCATTTCTTCTTGGACCACCAGCCTTTGCCCCTTGCTGTTTTATGTTCCTTATAACTATGATAAATTATAGTACATATTAATTTTCTTGTCTATGAGGGTCTATTTTGTTGTTTATTAAGAGACAGTAGTGTGCAAAAGTTAAAAACAGAGCCTGGGACTAACTTGGGTTTGAATCCCATCTTTACTACTTACTGTATGGCTGATCAGGGCAAGAAATTTACCCCAAACTTCAATTTTATCATTAGTAAAATTGGGATGAAGAACTTATACTTACTGTGAGGTTTCTGTGAGATCAAATGCATCAATCAAAACAAGTTACTTAGAACAGTGCCTTACACATAGTTGCACTAAATTATTACTGGTATTTGTTTCCTCAATTAGAATAATAATAGTAAGAGTCTTAGCTCTTCAGTCGAATGCTAAATTCCAATTAACCCCCCTGCCCCCAGTATTTGGCAACAGTGGAGGCCAAATCAATATTGGTTGAATAAATATTTTATAGCAGAGTGCCTAGAGGAGGATAACAAATTTATAGAAAAATAGATCTGAAAAAGCAATTTAAGTCAGTGATGAAAGGGAAGTTACTATTATATAACCGTGAGAGAGAGAATGGGAAGTGTTGTTAGCACAGTTAGCTGTAACCTAATATTAATGAGGCCAAGGTGACAGGTTTGGCACCTGCCTATGCTCCACTTAAGTTTACTCTTTGCCATGTTCATTTATTCTACATTCCTACTGCTAGGCAGCAGTCTCGAGAATCAATGCCTGCTGTCAGGGAGAGACAGAACTCAGAATTAACATCCATCCATTACAACAAGGAAACTCCATGCGAAGGCGTATTCCTAGTAAACTGTGTTCGCTGACACCAACAACACGACATATATCAGTGCTAGCTCTTCACTGAGTTCAAAGCACTCGGCACACGTGATCCATTCCAACAATATTTCCAGTACTTAGCAACCCCACATGAGATCTACGTTGGAATTTGAGAAATTGAAAACCCTGGTTTCTCCTTCCCTGAAATGTTTTTGGCTGCCACCAGGTGGTACTAAGTAAGCACATCTAAACAGGAGAGTGTAATTTTATCATATGCAGGATTGCTAAGAATTGCAAAAATGTATTTTTCCTCAGTACTTCTAGCAATATAAGTATTGTATAAGACAGAATATGCATCAATCTTGATTTCGATTTTAAAAACAATGCTTTAAAATTCAAAATGGGCTCAAATTTGCAAGAAAATTTCAACCTCCTTTGACTAATGCTTTTACTTCAGGGCAGCTTTTTGTGTTTTCTATGAAAGAAATCCTGGATCTTGATGATTTCAGATCTCCAAGAAATTAAGAGTTTTGTTTCTTTTTCCCTTCTCACATGCCTTGCTTCTCTTCCTCCTCCTCTTCTTTGCTAGACTTTGTGTACTTTTACTTTCTGATTCACTGATAGCTTTTGCCTGCCTCAGTCTTCTCTTCTGGAAATGGGAAAGCAATGCATACCTAACTGTGTTGTATAAAGGTGACATCTTGTCAAATCTCTGAGTAAATATTCACTATAAGGTAGCTCATCATTATTGTCATCATTAGGAGGCACATTTTCAAGTATCCTTCGTGGCAAAATTCTTTCAGTTCATATTCTTTATTGGAAAAGGGTTTGATGCATCTTTTTACCATTTCTTCGCATGGCAAATGCCCGACACTAGGATCTACTGTGCCAGCTCACAGAAATGAGAAACATTGCCAGACAGAACAATCTCCATTGGCTGGACACAATCTTTTTGTTCCTTTTCTTAACTGCTGTCATTGTTTCTGACTGTTCGATCACAGTGTTGCTTGCTCTGCGCTATCTGTCAGCATGGGCTTGAAATAGAGACTTTCTCTTTCCTCCATTGAGACTTACATCCTTTCTTCAATTTGAGACATAAACAACCCAACCTTACTGCCAGATGAATAGCTGTCTATCTCTGTTTGCTTTCCAGCTCGAATACACACTTTTTCAAGAGCATATCATTATTATCTTTCTACAAAACAAAACATCACTGTCTCTTTCTCCTTTTTCTCCATTACTATAATACTATTTTAAGAACTTTCTGCTCCAGATTTTTATAACACTGAAAATTATAGTCAAAGTGTCATAAGCAACCAGTGACCTTACTAAAGAAGTACACGTTTCAAAGCTCCGCTTGCACTGGCACACACCTGGCAACAGCTACAAGTATTTCTAGCTATGGCTCCTGCTGTGGCCACAGAAATCCCGCATGAAATCAGCGCTGTTTGAAGTGCTCCCACCTCGAGAAGAGGGCAGGGCACAGGCAGCTAAGGGCGCTCTAGTGCAGATCAAAATATTCCCAATGAGTACAGAAGAGCCTTTCGTGCAACCCTTCTAAGTGAAATTCACTCAAATCCCCAATCTTACTTAATAATTAAAGAAGGATTTAGGTAATATTCAAATCAGCATCATTTATAGACTTAAATGACACACAGAATTTTTCATTCCTGCTTTTTTCATTTTTTTTTAATAGCCAATCTAACAGGTTTTGAAGCGGCAGCCACAGAACATCATATTTTATGGTAGCATGAGGTTTTCATTTTTTCAAGACTCCATATGTTTGGCTTAAGGCAATGAGGGTATTTTCTCAATCCATTTTCTTTTGGGGCAATATGGCAAGATGTTATTCATTTATTTTTTGTTAAATTTCTAAGGGGTAACTCAGCTGAAGTCAATAAAAGTCAAAGCTACCATGCACGTGAATGTGTGGCCCATTCCTGATGACTCTGAAGAGCAGAGCATGACACTTACTTTAAAAAAATGCTATTTTGCATTGTATATTTAAATTTCTCATTGCAAACTAGCAAATGTGCAACTTCAAAGAAGCTAACCCTGTACGACTATAGATGGAAACATTCAAATGGATTTTCTGGTAGCTGAGGAAATAAATACATTGTCAGATCACTGCCATTTACTAAGGGACACTCAGACTACAGCAAGTCACAAAGTGCAGCAACCTCTTTAAGTGAGGCCTGTCTAGTAGTGAACAGAGACTTCTACCCAATTTATTTAAATTCATTTTTTAATTGTAAATAGGCAAATTTGCCCTCTGCAAGAGACAAAGGATGCTAAGTGGAAAGTTTAATGGAGTTTTAATTACTGGGCTGAAGATGAGACACACTTGTCAGAGGACATTGCCTGTAAACATGTCTAGTTACACTGAAGTCCCATGTTATGAGGGTAGTTAAATCCTTCTAGCTCCATATTTAACATCTTGTGCCCTTCTGCAGGATTTTAGATCTGCCTGCAGATTGTGCACACACTATGCTTCACACATCCTGAAAACATACTGCTTCTCTTCTAATTGGCCTGAGACAAAACGGCAGCAAATAGGAAATAATCCTCAGGTCTGGGTTCAAATGAGTGAATACAAGCTCTAAGGCCCAAAGCCCAGGCCCAAAAACTGACTCTGCCCTTTAACAGCCAGATGCATTTGGGAAAGTCTTTCAGACATCCAGTGGAGTTCAGAATACAATACTGACGATGGTGGTTGGCTCTAATTCCCAGTTCTTTAAATGGATGTCAAAGTAAAATGAGAGAACTTTTAACAATCATGTAGCACCTGCCAACATATAGAGAAGCCAAAAAAATTTACTTTTCTAGGTAGAAGACAGCCTTGCCCTATTATACAACTTTTATGCATTTATCTTGAGTTTGATGGGGTCCTTGCTCCAAAGAGTTCCTGTTCTGATTGTCTTATAGATGCCGTCTTATAAAAGGGAACCATTCTGTGTTGGATGGAAGGAAAATCTTGCAGGGGAAATGCAAATCTTCAAAGGAAAAACCTCTTTCCTGATTTCAGTCACTTACTGCACTAAATCCATAGCTATAATCACCTCAGGCCACAGGACTCAAATAAGAACCTGAATCAAATGAGACATTTAATCAGACTCTGGCTTCTCTCTCTTCTCATCAACTGGCATAAAAAAGTTAAAACCGATAACAATAATACTATTGTCAAATGTTTAGATTATTTGTTTTTAAATATTGTGGTTTTATATAAAAGAATTGCTAGGACAGTCAGTACAGCACTTGGCAAATTAAACTCACATGAAAGAATAACTCTAGGTCTGATGACTTTTGAAATGAAGTTCAAAATAAAGTTTCTTGACTCCTTCCTCAACATAAATAGATCAGGACTTGTCCCTTTGAGTACTATTCCTCTACCCACAAAAATGATCTAAATTCTTTCATGGTCTTAACCATCATGTTAATGGAATAACTACTAACATCACTATTTATTCAAGATCTTACTCATTCACTAGAGAATGAAATCTCTGAGAGCAAGTATCATACTTGTTCCCAACCTCATCAGTAGAATCCATCAAGGAGTGGGGCATAAAATAAACTCACGAAACAAGTTTGGAAAGGTAAAACAAGTTGTGTTGAAGAGACAGCTTTAGAGATAAAAAGGCCTGGATTTGAATCAGAATAAAATCCTACAATCTCTGTGCACTTGGGTAAAATTAAGTTCCTTAATCAATTTTTGATAAAACAAGGAAAATAATCATAATATTATACAGCTACTATAAAGTATAAAGAATAATGTATGTAAACAGGATTGTACCTGATACATGTGAAGTGATTAATATATAACTATTGTGATAATTATATAATCCATATATATACATATATATGTAATTCTTTACTATGACAACGAAGATCAAATCTTGTGCTACTGAAACCTATCAGAGGCCTCAGTCCCAACGTCCTACCACCTTCCCATTTCTAGTCATTTGCCTTTTAAAATCTATTTGCAGATCCTGATCCCTTTTAAAGTTCAAAAGAATGCACCTTACAGCATCAAATATGTCACCAAAATGTAGCATTACAAGAATTTTTGTCTTTGTTTAAGACTACATCATTGCTGTTAGGAGCTAATATTTAAGAACAAAAAAAAATTTTGCTAGCAACACCTCATGCTCATCAGTGCTATAAAATACTCATTAAATTGTGCACAAAGCCTACTTATGTTTGAAAAGCCCAACGATACTCCACTGAGCATAGTGCTTTCCTTAGTATGGTACTGTCACCTGACAAGCAGATGAAGAAAGAATATAAATACATACTAGGCAAAGTAAAATCACTCAAAACTGAAATTAAATTAATTCATTTTTCTATTCTCCTTGCTTAAAAATGTTTGTCTCCTGAGAAAGAAAAATACGTTCATAGAAATTGTACTTGTATTTAGTACTCGGGTTTATAAAGTTCTTATTGAAATACCAGAAGTCTAGTAATACATTGAATTTAGGGATTTCATTTTGCACTTTTACTTCAAAAATTTGCACTGCTTTGCATTTTATGTCCTTGGTTATGCCAGTGAGGTTTCAAAATGTGTTCATTAACAAACCATTGATGCACTTGGAGTTCTCTACAGCTTTTCAGTGCAAATCCATCCCCTATGGTTAATTACTGGGAAAACAAAAACAGAAAAATGAATGTCATCTGTGTAAGTAAACATGATTCTTAAAAAGTATGAGAACAAAGACCCAAAGAAGATTTCAGAATTCATGCAGGAGTTTTATTGGTTTTGCCCATTTCACACTGATGAACACTACAGTCTGCTGCTTTCTCAGCCCTAAACTGTCCTGCTATAGCTAAGAGGACATGGTGAGAAGGGGAAGGATTTGTAAATTTTTCTTAGTACTTTAAATTGGTTATTTTGTTCCTTCTTTTCCTATTATCTACTAACAATTGGGGCATTCTCATCACAGACCTCTGTCCCATCCTTTAAGTAACTGTGGAAAACACAAGGCCTCCTGTCTCTTCCTTGGGTAGCACCATCTCTGGTGTGGAGAGGCACCCTGCCAGACAAGAAAGCAATGTTTACATCACCTTATCTATCATTTCGAGCTAAGTGAAATTTTTCTTTGCTTCCGTTTTAGGGGGTGGGGTGGTAAAGTAGTATTTATTTGCCGGACATTGGAATCAGGTGCCAGAGATTCAATGATAAACCAGGAAAGATGAACAAAACCAAAAAACCAAAAGAGAAAGGTTAGCAAACAGTTACCAACAAACATTCTAAACTCCGTGGTCTTTAAAGGTAAACCCAGACACATTGTACTTTATTTGCTATCCCTTACAAAAGGAAAAGATAAGGAAAAAGAACCCTAATGGCCAATAGGGATAAGAATCTATTTACATATTCTTCTATCTCTCAAGCCGCATGCAAATTAAACATGTAGTTACATTTAGAGGGTGCAGCTGCTTCTTCACTTTTCACACAGCATTTATTTGAGAGTTTCAAAGGTTTCATAAGAAAACCTTGAAAGAAAAAGGTAAATATTTTGCAAAGGAGTTACAATTTGTCAGCAGTAATCCTTCCCTAGATAGGCAAAGAAAGGCAAATCTTGGTAGATCAGAGAATTGTGGCTTTCAAAAATAATAGCATTACTCTGAAATTCAATCTGCCAGCATCATTTTTCCAAGCAATCCCTCTATGCTTTCAATTTCTTTGTCATTTATTACAGTAAGAAGCAAAATGGTTCAAAAGAGAATTGTTTGCAGGAAACACTGAGATAACTGAACGAAGAATTTTATAGTGTGCACAAACATGGAAGAAGGAAAAACACCACATCACCCATCCAGCACTTTGAGTCCATTTCTCAGTGCTGAGCCTTGTGTATTAGACAGCAAAGGAGAAGAAAGCACATTTGTTAGAATGTTTAAATGTATCATTGGATAAGTGTGCTGTTTTTAAGAAATCAGACACTAGTATTTTCGTGCCGCCACATATGGAAGCTGTACAGGACTCTTACTGCCCCACATGAGCATCAATGCGTTTGTGAGTATGTTAGGAAGACGATGCAAGATGGTGGTCACATGTACGATAGTAGAATGCTAATCACAAGGAAACATGGACTAGAGGCGCCCATTACCATGACCAGGACACCCGATAATGGATTCCAGCTGTCCCATGTTTGGAAGGTGAATAACCTCCATAGATGAGACAAGTTTTTCCTGAGATTGCTTTAGTCTCTCAAATGATGGAGGAAATCAGTTTTAGGGTGACAGGCCTAGTTCAAATAATGTGAGTTTCCTTACAAGGAAGTCAGTTGTATTATCCCTTTCTTGCGCGATACACAGAAAGCAGAGGGCTCATTTCCTGGCACACAGTAGGTAAGGAACAAATAGGAGATATCCTGGCTTGTTTTAGTATTACGATTGTTTTTCTTACTAGAATGACAAGATCTCAACCATGATTAATTCATTTTTGTGCTTCCAAATAAAGATCTCGATCCATAATTATTCCTAATATTCATCCAGATCTCATTGTTTCCTATTATACTTAAGGGCATGAATTGATTTTGAGTCCTTTCTCTAGACTTATAACTTGTTTGAGACACTTACATGCAGATATCCAATTAAACTCAGAGGGGAAAATTTATAGCACTTCAGAAGAGGAATTTAACTGGAGGGTATTCCAGGTGTAGATATTGTCAGCATTTTCTTAGCTAGATGGTTTCATCAAAATGTTATATTGTTTTAATTCCATGTTGCTATTGATTTTAAGAAACATCATAAGTTTATCTCTTTCTGAGAAAAACACTCCACTTAATGTACAGATAAATTATAAATCATATCCTGGATTTATAAACACTTTAAAACAATAAACTGCATTTTAAGTTCAAGATAGTGAACATCAAAAAAGTACATAAAATCTTACATACTTTTATGTTCTTTAATGTTGGCTTAAAATTATAATATCAAAAGAGAAAAGAAAATATTAATGCAAAGTCTAATCACTCCAGTAATGGCAGTTCTCATGGTCAATCCATCTCCAGTTTACTCAGCTTTCGCTACATTGCAAGATAAGGTCAGGCAGGCTGTTAACTAGTGGAGGTTCTAGTTCCTCATCTTTACAAGCTTAGTAAGTCTCACACAAAGGACTTTTCCAACTATTCTGGTGGCTTCCAGTATTAAAGCATCTGCTTGATTCATTTTGTGCATTCAACAGAATCAAATCTGTTTGTTGTTCATTTAAAGATAGATAAATGTGAGAAATTAAATGTGAAGTTAAATGGCTTTCTGCAGATGATTTACTTTTTTTGTATTTTTGTTCATGTAGATGACCGTGAACTGATTTTATTTGACACATAATTTGTTCTTAAATCCTTAAGTGGTAAATGTTCCTTGGCAGGGGTTGGCAAACATTTTCTCTAAAAGCTGTACAGTAAATAAGCTTTGCAAGCTATAGAGTCTCATTGCAATTATTCAGCTCTGCCACTGACTCACAAAAGTAGACATCAATATTATAGAAATCAATGTGCATAGCCATGTTCCAATAAATCTTTATTTACCAAAATAAGTTGGCAATAATTTGAGGACAATTTGTACTTGTGGGTGCAAAATTAATTTTGATCCTTCAATGTTTGTCAAATAAACAAAAATTAAGTGAGAAGTGGTTTGGACATATTTATCCACTGGTTCAAAAACTTTACCTATCCATTCAGTTAACAAACTTTTATTGGGTACTACGAGGTGTCAGACATTGCATTTTTTTCTGCCTTTTAAAGATACAAAGGAAACTAAGAAAGACAAAGTCCCTACCCTGATGGAGCTTACATTTTACAGATGAGAGAAAGAAACCAGTAATTCAACATGTAGAAATTCCAATAATTTCAGTGCAATAATATAAACTAAGGCAGTAGAAGGATGCCTGTTGCAGATACCTAGAGCTATCGATGACCAAGAAAGTCCTCTCAGAGTACTGTATATTTGAGTAAAATCCTAGAAGACCTCCAGAAGATACCCATGTGGTTATGTTTGGGAAGAGTAATGCAAGTGCAAAGGTCCAAAGATGGATAATAGTACACATTGAATAAGGCTGGTATGGGTACAGGGTAATGGGCCAGAGGAAATCAGGTGGTAGAATCACAAGGGTAAAAGTTGCAGAATCCACACCATGTAGCATCCTGAGGATGCTACTTAATCCTACTCTGGTCCAGCAAGCACATGTTGCTGGAGGTAAGATGAAGAATTTATTATAAATGGTTTGTACTTTGGGGTAGCATTAACTAAATAGTTAATCACAGACAGGAGCAAACAAAAGATAGGGCCAGTTTCACCCAAGTGACCTCCCAGGTCATGCAGGGCCGTGCATTCAGAAGCTCTATGCTTGGTTTCCTGTTCTAATGTTGCCATCTTAAATTCATACTAGTTTTGTTTACATGAAGCCCCACATCCTCATTTTACGCTGGGCTGTGCAAATTATTTCACTTGCTGACCCTAGCTATGCCTGAAGAAACCAGGTGGCCACAGGAACAAGAGCGAGTGTCTAAAGGCACTCCATGGAAGGTAGAAGGGGAGGTAAGGGAAGATTTCCCAAACAGGTAACAGAAAATCTGTTGGTTGATATGGGAAGAGTGAAAACACATCCAGAAAGAAAGCAAATGAAAGAAGGTAACCTAAAACGAAGGTCAAAATGCTGAAAGTAGTGGTAAAAATTAGTTTGCAAAATCTGGTTGCCTGGTGGTTTGTAGAAGAGTATGAAGACTCATCGATGATTATAGCCTCCAGGCTGCCCCACAGAATGGTTGCAATTTTGCTTTTGTTACTGTGCAATCTCCTCTTTAGGATCAATTAGTTAATTGTGTGTTGCTTTAATTACTCACACTTTTTTTTTTCAAAGCTTTCTTTATGTTTCACAGCAGAGCTGAGGAGGAAGTTAAAGACTGCTGTGAAAGGCTTCCACATGTGGAAGTAAAGTATACTAATAGATATACTTCAGCACTGGCATGGTGTTTAAATAAAGTCTACTCATGCATAGAGAAATATTTTATCAGCGACCTCCCTCCAAATAGTCAAGAATATGGAAAAAACCCTCACATTTCCCTCTGTGGGGGTAATTTCTGAGTCTGCAGATCCCTCCCTAGGATTGCGTCAGTATTCATCACATAGCACCGCTTATGATTTTTACTTTAAAACTATAACAAGGGAATGGCAAAATATTTCATGTTTCTTAACATCTATGTAGTCAATTAGTGAAGCAATTCAAACTCCTGAGGATGTCTGTATATAAAGGGGAGGCTTTATGCACACCAATCTGAATGGCAATGCCTGCACTCTGTAGAAGCACAAAGCAATTTGAAAGAACGTGAACAATGGAATTGCACTAAAGATGCTTTTGCAAATGCCACTTTATCAAGTGCTTTTGATTTTCACAAAGTTTTTTTCAAGAAAAAAATTATTCCTTCCTTAAAAGTTTCTAACTTTATCTGTTCAGTATTGATGAGAAGTGAATTTCAGCGCTAGTGGGTAATTACATTTCTTTCTTTAAATGATTACCCAAAATGTGAAATGAAATATGTTTGCCATGTCACCATCTGACATTTCTGTTTATAACCCACGACTCCTGCCAACCTTACACACCCTATTGGTCTCTGCATGGAAATGAGGTTTATTGACCACTGACCATGGCAAAGTGTAGGTACTTGATAAATGTTTGAAGCATAAATGGCTGGAAGAATAAATAAATGAGTAAAGAAAGGAGTCTGTGTCTCCACTCAGGCACAAGTGATAAACAATCTCAGATTGTAATGGTCTCAAGCACAATCCATAAAAGGTTTCTGAACTTTGAATTATAGTCTTAAATTTTATTTCCTCCATAGGCGTGAGCATAGTCTATTGGTCATGTTCCTAAGATAGGGCAGTTGGTATATAAGGAGAAGGGACAAATACATTTTCAAATACATAACTTCCCACCCTACCCTCATGCTATTTGTCTCCCCCACTGCCTATGGCTGAGTTATCATCACACAAATTGACACTGGAGGTCAAGCATTAAAGATGCAGGAACATCACTTTGCCCTGCTTTCTGAACAACTACAATGCAGCACCCACCACTCCTTTTTTGACCTACGTAAGTAAGGGGAAAACACCTGTTCTGTTTTGGCATTAATATTTCAAGCTTTATCTATTACAGGAGCCTTTTGTTTCTGTTTTTTTCCAGTACTGAGAATTGAACCACTGAGCTTCCCAGCAGTTTCCACTGAACCACTCAGCCTTTCTATCATTTTTGATTTTGAGGAAGGGTCTTCCTAAATTGCTAAGTAGCCCAAGCGGGGCTCAAATTTGTGATCTTCCTGTTTCAGCCTTCCAGAATAGCAAGATTACTAGAATGTGTCACCATCCCAAGTTTAAGCTATGGTGACCTATCATCTCAAGATACAAGATTTTTCCTACCCAGCATATGTCTTTATCATACTCCTTCCTAGTCAATATCTGTACCTACAAATATTTTGACATATCACCAAAGAATAGCTTTGTTTGGTTTTGAATTTCATATATGTATGGAATCATACATAATACAGTATTTTGTGTATGGTTTTTCCTTGGACATTATATCCATGAGATTCTTCCACAATCTAAAGGTAGTATATTATTTTTTATTAGCATATAGTGATGGAAAAATGTCTTTTTATGGTTTTTTTGCATAATGTATTTCCATGATTTACAACCAGCCCATAGTCTCAGACTTAGCAAATGACATAGATTCTTGTTCTGATATTAATTTAATTTCTATTGATATGCAGCCCACCTATATTAATTGTACATATATTTATTTTAAAGGATAGTCATGAAAAGTTCAGGTAGGGTATCAATCCAAATGACTGATACATATTAATGCTTAATTAATGCATAATACTATGAATACATGTCAAATCGGACTATCCCACCTACTCTAAACAAAAATTTACCCTGAACACATTTGCTTAAATTAGTTACAGTTCTAAGAATAACCAGATGCAATAGTCTGGAAATTTCTTATTCCAAATATGAACTTTCCCCACACTTTGCAAACATTTACATTTAATTGATCGTTTCACTATAGCACGTATTTTGAAGTTTCAGCTGAGGCTGTGGATACCTATAAAATTAAATCCACATGAACTCCATGAGTTCTAGAAATATGTACTTTTTCTCAATATTCTTTAAAATGAGGTACTGAAAGTGGTGTAATTTAAATCAAACTTGTTTGTTGCTGAAATCCAGACATTCACTGAGAATATTCAAATTAAAAGGATAATAGGTAAAAGATAAAAATGAAAGACACAAAAAAGAGAATTGAAAACATGATTCAATGTCAGGGAAGAATTTAGAAGTGGTGCTCACAGAACTCCAAATAACTCACGTATTTTCATTTATTACGAAGTTGCACCGTATGCGAACTGTGAGCCTTTATTGAAAATTTATTATAGTTTTTAAAGTTAAATTCTTTCCACTTGTATTAAGAAATAAGACAAATAATTTTCTTAAGACATAAATATCTGTTCTGTTTGACACTTACTAGGCATCTCACCTTCTTTTAATCTCTACTTTTCAGATGTCAATAGTCCTACTTCAACCTTGGTCGCTTCCAAGTCGTTAAGAGCTACATCCTCTTCACAACTACTCTGAGTAACAGCTTTTATAAGTATTAAACCTTTCATTTACTCCAAATAACTACCTTTATAAATGTCTACTGCGTGTGAAGTATCTTCGTGCATACTGCTCACATCTGTGTTCACCTCCTTATCACAGTCCCATAAGATGGTAAAAATTGAAGCCTCATCTAGAAACATTATCCGGAAGGATTAAGCAATTTGTATGCAATCTCAGAAGTAACAAGTGGGAGGTCAGGGCCTGGTACTCAGATCTGACTCCCTCTGATCATGCTCTAACCACTTGTTTCCATGACTTTGTCATCATATCAATTTATACTGCCAGATCCTTAATGGATTCTTATGCATCTACTTATAAATCCCATGATGCTCCAGGTGCTCTACTTGCTGCTTTATTCAGCAGAAAACAAAACCTGAAAGAGTTGGTCGGCCCCTCCCCACGTTTGTGGGCTATGATGGAAATATACACGCAGGCTCCTGCATTGTCCTCTAGTTGTTCTCCCAGTTCAGGTTTGCATTATGCAGCTTCGAACATACTATACCAGTATGTGTGCGTGTGTGCATAAGTAGTCCTGTGTGTACTCTGGACATAGTTCAAGCTCAGTCCACTACCTTCATAAACAACCAAGACGTGGTCATTCTTTAGGCTAGAACTGTTCACATTTTGTGTAATTCTGCCATTCAGATGTTAGGTTTCAAAAAGGGGCTCATGCCTGCCCTAAAAACAGAATTGTGCCACTTGAATACAAGATTCACCCAGAATGAGGAATAGAAGATGGAGTGTGAGCACCAGGGGGCAGATGTCCTTGGCCCACTGGGGAAGGGCATAGCAGGTGGAAACTCAGAGTGGAATTCTTGAAGTTATGGCACTTCACAAAGTGTTTGGCTGGATGACTGGTAGGAAAGGGAAGTATTGCAAGAAATAAGATCATGCCAGGAATCAAAGCAAGGAGATGTAATCATAGTTTTGATTTTCTTCCCTTGGAGTTGCTAATTATTCTCCATCTACAAGGCAACTTCAGTTTACTCAACTTTGATTCCAGCTGAGAACAGCCAGGTTGCAATGCCTCATTAAGAACGTCGTGATTTCTTTTTGCCTGGGTACACACACATCTCTAGCTTGCTGAACCTGCATGTTACCCTAGAGCTCCTGCCTTTGAAAGTCAGGGAATTGCCCTGTTCTCGCCCTTACTGGCTGCCACGCTGTGGGGAGCAGGCGCTGCTTCTGCAGGGATTCAAGGCAGCAGTCATGCACCCTTCCAAGAACCTTATGTTAGATATTGTGCCTAGAAGGCAACCTCAGAGACACACATTTCTTCTTAATATTCTTAAACAATTTTCATATTTTTAATGATGCAAATGATCATGCAGATAGGAAATGAAGGCTGATGGACTTATTTAAGCTTGCTGATTAAAGATATCTTGGTTTTCTCTTTTTGGTAAGAAAACCTTATCCTAAATTCAGTACCTTGTGAAGGCTGGTTCTCGTCTTCCTCTTCTCTATTCCAAGACAAACCCCAAGTAAAGTGAAATAGTGATTACTCCTGCAGATCTAGTGAGGAAGAAACAAGCTTTATGCGTGTCCCTGGGTTATTTCCAGTGCAAGACCTAGTTGTTTTGATCTTTGGATGTGCCCAGTGGGTACTGATAAAGAAGTAGTGGGCTTTGACTACTTCCACTCACTTCGAATGTGTCTTTTACTTTGCATTTCTTCCACTCTCCCAAGTTTTAGAGTAATCTCTTTAAATGCATACGTATGCTTAGTTTGATTCAATGGAAGAGATAAAAGATGGTACCAAAAAGCCACACTGATCCCCAGCTTTGTTACTTCCAGATGTAGAATGTTGAGAGTCTCTGGATTTTTTTGAGACTTAGATTATTTCCCTACAACGTGAAGGTATATGCTTATACTTTTTATAGTACAGTCTTAAGGATCAAGAAGTTATATATTTTTTGTAGATTTAAGGAACTTTGTAAATTGTAAAGTGCTTATAGAATGATGGAATGGAAATAATGTGGGATTAAAAGTCAGGTTAGCCAGCTTTACACTCAGGCACTGGCAACGACTGGCTTGGGACTCCCAGTCCATAAAATTACTAGACAATTTTGACTTTGCACAGAGGTCTGATGATCCATTAAGCTGAAATGCTAAGTATTAAAAACAATTTAAATTCAAACTTTGATTCTGGAACAGACAACTGATCTCTTTAGATTTTAAGACTTCAAATAAAATAAACATAAATAGAATAAAATATTGGATATAGGAAATGTTTCACTTAAATTGAGCTTTCTCAGAAAGAGAAACATGATATTGGATCCTTAATTATTTAATGCATTAGTACAAAACACATTTACCAAGCATCTATTAAAAGTATAAGAAAATTCCAGATGTATTATGATAGAGAAAAATGAGTGAGCTGGAGATCCTTTTTTTTTTTTGTCTCAAGGCATTAACTAGTCAGTAATAGATAAAAGCCCAAGAATAACTATAAAAAGACTGTTTAAATTGCTGCCAAGAAGAGCTATTTCTAAAAGTTCCAATGGGATACGTGAAAGACACAAACACATTCGCTCTGCAGCTGACTTCACTGTGGGTTACGGGGAGTTGCATGAGGACCTGGTCTGTACGATGCAGAAGAAAAGTTTACTTAGTGGAGTGAACACAGGATCAGACCTCACTGTTCTACGTTTCTCTAGGCATACCTTTAATATCCTGTAGGGTCTAGTGAGCATCTATTTGCTTCTTTTACAAGGGCATGTTCTAATTTGGGGCATAATGTGTCTCTGATGACATGAGTACAGAGTATTTTAACCTGTATCTCCAATCTCTTGCCTTGTTTCACAAGCATCAATATAGAAAAATATCGTGGACCCAAAGAAAAGCATGACCAAGTACCTGCTTCTGGAAGCCTAGGAGTCTAGGAGATTTAAAACAAAACAAAACAAATCAAAACAAGGTTATAGCTATTTGCTACAATATTCCAGGTGCAGTATATGAATAATTGCATCAGAATTTAGAATTCTGTGAGTCAGGTACCGTGATTAGATGAGGAACCCGAATCTTAGAAAAGGCTAAACAATTTCTACTAGGGATGTAGCTGGTATGCGATAAGTCTAAGAGTCAGGACTATATTTAACAAATGCTTATATAGTGCCTGGTGTGGGTTTTAAAAATAGTTAACTCCCCCTTGACTAATTTTCCTCCTTAATGAGTAGATACCAGAGTTATCTCCATTTTATAGCCAAGGAAGCTAAGGGAAAGAGACTCGATGACTTGCCCGAAATCTCCTAGTAGCATACGTGAACAAGTGGTATTTTAAATCAGGCAGTCTAGCTCCCAGCTCTTGCTTATACCCACTCTGTGGATGTTTTCTCAAATGCAGCTAGATCAGAGTTAAAGCCCTCACCCTTAACTACTGCACTCACAGCCTCTTCTTGTTTGTGCTATTGCCTAAACACCAACAACTATAACGTACTGTCTGCGACAGGAGAGCTGCTAATTCAGCTGTCTGTGTTCAGATGTTGGCTCTGTGCTCAGCCGGCTTCCTCCACCAGGCGCAAGCACATCGTTCTTTCCACCACCGACCTGCACTTTGCCATTCTTTTTCTGCAGCTTTAATTAAATGTTAACATTCATTTGCCCTTTTCCATTGTGTTAAAGATAACCTTTGCTTCCTGTTGCCTCTAGATAAGCTTCACTCTGTGACAGGTACCAAACAGGTTCATCTTGATAGAAAGTAAAGAATGGGGACTGTTTTGATCTGTTCCACTGACATATTTTAAAATGCCAGCTTGAATATTTGTTTCGTACTTACTTCCTTTATGGAATGTCACGATAATAAATTATTTCTGGATGCTGCCACAGCTAAAAGGTTCGAGTCCAAATTAGTCATACCAAGTGGCATTGACCCTTGGTGAGAGTCAAACAGACTCGTGTCTGAGAATACTTGTTTGGGAGTACAGTTGCGCATTGCTTAACGGTGGGGAAATGTTCTGAGAAATGTGTCCAGGTTATTTCGTTGTTGTGCAAACATCGCAGAGTATGTTCAGACAAACTAAGACAGCTCTGACGTCACTAGGTAACATATTCTTCTGGGGCTGCTATTGCCTGTGTGGTCATCTTGGAGCAAAATGTGCATGATTGTAGTTGCAAATACATTATGGAGGGCAAACCTGGTTGGAATTTAGTTTCATAATTTGCAGATTTAGTAAAACCAGGTTTTCTGAACATTTGCTCACTTTGTCTATGGCGGGGAGTGTGTCAGCGTCTTGCTAAATTGGAAGGAAAACTGGAGTAGAATAAGCCCTGAAATGGAGTCTCATCTTTGCCCTTGATGTTTTATGTGACCACGAATAAGCCTTATTTTCTTAGAATCTAGTTGCTTAATGATTATACTGCACCAACACCGCATAATTGGAGGGTGACAAGCTTTTAACATGTTAGAAAATAAATACGTAAGGTAAAAAAGTGTGTCCACATTTTACAGAAGAAAACACTGATCTTCAGAGAGGTTAAACAATATGTTCAGGGAGACAGTACAGCAACTAATGAGGAGGAGCCGAGATTCAACCTGAGGCTGTACAGGTCGGAAATCTGTGTCCTTTGATACCATAGCTCTCCTTCAGTGCCAGTTAGCACTGCACTTTTGTGGCTATACTTGTTGACCCTCTAGAGTCCGTTCATGTTGGTTCTGAACAGCTTTCCATGTAGCTCCTAAAAATGTCAGCTGTTCACAGTTTTTGGTACCCCACCGAAGTGACTTGCCTGGCAGAATATGCTTCCCTCACTTCTGGAAATCAGACATCTTCCTGGTGAACCAGGTTAGGCATCTATAAAGTTATCTTGACTTTCACATGAAGAAGAGAATTCTCTGTGTTTCATATTGTGTTACGAGTAGAAATGTTACCGTTTGCGTTATGATGTGTCAGAATAAGGGTATTTAAAAACAAGAAGAGAAGAGCAAACAAGAGTTAAAGATAATCTGGGAAAGGGAAAGAGGGCAAAATAGAGATTATTTTTTGAAATATTTCGAATAATAATGAAATAAAAAATTTAATGAGAATAAATATTCCAGAATGTTAAATACAGATGAGGGGATTATAGAATTTCTCCTTTCTTTTAAAACTTTGTTTTTCTACAAAAAATATGTATTAATTATCAAAATAAATGGATACTCAAATACATGCACACGTCTGAAGACCATCAAGCACTCAAACAGTAATTTACAGGCATATTTCTAGACTAGACCAACTTCCCTGGAAATGGTGCCCCCAAAATATATGTGTGCATTTGTTCATATCTGTAGCATCATCCATTATTTTTAGCCTTATTTCATACTGAACCATTAATGCGACATAATGTAGAGCAGTATGCATTTTAAATAACTATATGACAGGAACTTTTTAGGAGAGGAGTCCATTTCAAACAGTTATTTTCATTTTTAAAACAGGCATTTGCTGTCTATAAATTGAAATAGACCAAAGACCTTTTTATAAAAAAACACCTTTATAAAGTGCATTCTCCATTACTGATTCTAATTCTGTCTAAATAGATCTCTTCTCACCATTCATGAAATGTTAACACAGATTCCTAATTGTACTTCCTCCTTCTCATGATTGTTCATCCACAGGCACAAATGCCACCAAATTACTCTTTCTTTGACGCACAAAGTGAGTCAACACAGTCTCTGAGAATATATAGCAATTTCCCAATTACTAACAGATCCCATCCAAAATAGTTGCTAAAACAGTCTAGTCATAATATGGTCCGCTAACTGTTGCATCGGGTGACATTTCCTTGGGCTCTAATGTACCATCCCTTCCCGCCTCTCCACCTCCTTGTCAGTCTCTGGTCTTGTGCTGTGGTTCTTATTTTTTCCTGTCCATGAGAGTCTTTTTCTTCTCTTCTGTTTATCCTTTTTTCTAGTGGAATCTCTTGTAAAGCCTTCTGCAATTATCAAACATACTGAACTCTTTTAAATCATCTTTTGGTAACTCAAGTCTTTACTACATACTTTTTTATCTGATGAGATTTATTGCAATATTTTCACGTATATACTGTATATTGTATTTTATTGTATATTACATACATACTATATTGTATATACACATATAACATACATATCTATTGTGTATCTATTACACGTATTGTGTATATATACATATATATACATATACGCACACACACACATACTATATATATAATATATACAGTATATATATCCCAAATGGCTCCTAGAAAAGCAGGGATTCAATCTGTATACTTCCATATGTCCTCGGCCTTCCTATCAGTACTTTGCTTAGTGTCGAAAATATAGCAGGTACTTGAATTTAATCTCTCATCAAATAAATGACATTATATAATTTTTAAATAAAATTTTAAGAATCTCCTACTAAGAAATTTCAATAATTATTAACCTACTTTATCTGTTTTCATCTATGAACTGAGCAATGTTTGTGCACAAATGCTTAACTGGAATAGGATCTTCCTCTGAAACTTCTGAAATGGCTATTTAAAACTCTCAGGTGTACTTTAGGAGAATTACACCTTGGTGATTTAATATGGAATGATGCCTAAATTTTGGATGGCAGAGGAGCTATTAATAAAAGAAATTCGCATGTGGGCCCTCACAGACACATGAATAATTGGAAATTACTTCAAGACAACTAGCTCCCTGGTAAAGACTGTTGGTTCACTGAGAATAGTTGCATCTTTTCTTTTACCGCTCTAAATATTTCAGAACGTTTTATACTTAACTACTGTTGTTACTCAGCTGTCAAATTCAGTGTGGAAAGAAGGTTGTGCTTTTGAAATCTAGTATTCTGATTTCCATTCTTCCTTGGTGAGACTTTCCACCATCAAATCATCTAGAGAAAGAATATGCAAATTAAAAATAAGGTCTGCGTGCCATTGGACGTTAATAGGGACTAAGTGCCATCGAAAGTTAGAAGTCAATTATTCACTCAGATTGGGGCATATAAAGGAAGAATCTTTATATAAAATAATTACTAGTTACATTCTGATGATCATTTTCCATTGTTATGGCTTATATCTGGATGTTGCCCCAACAACTTGTGGGCTCATAGGATGGGGTTTGAGAGGTGACTGGATCATGCTTATGTGATACAGAATGTTTCATACTGGGTTAGTCCAGTGATAGGTTTATAGCTGGGTGTGATATTGGTAGATGAAGTCTTGTGGGAAGAGGTGGGTTACTAGGTGGGTGCTGTAGGGGTATATATTCTTCTCCTCCATTGATCCCACATTGCTTCCTGCCTACCATTCCATGAGTTGTTTCTCCTCTGCCCTGCCTTGGAGCCAGCTGACTATGGACTGAAACCTCAGAAACTGTGAGCCAAAATAAACATCTCTTCTTTTAACTTGTGGGTGTCAGGTATTTTGTCCCAGCAATGAGAAAGTAATTAAAATAGGTTTTGATGCCAGAGAACTATGATTACTTGATCATATGCTTCAAAAGCCTCTGGAACTAGTTTGTGGGAGGAATTTGAAAAGGTCTGGAGATGCTAGCTGGTGAAGCAGCCCTAGAATGGTGTAAGTTGAGCTTGGTGGGAGATTCTGGTCAGAACTCAGAAGACCAAAATGCTGAGAGTAATGCAGCCAGTAAAGACCAGGCTCAGGAGGTTATTGTCGGGAAGAAGGACTACACTGGCAGGTGGACTCCAGGCTATATGTGTTATACTGTCACAGAAAATTTGTCGGTATTTTGCTCATGTCCAGAGACACTGTGAGAAGCTGAAATTAAGGGCAGCAGACTAATTCATCTGGCAGAAGAAGTTTTAAGACAGTCTAATGTTGAGGTGGTGGCATGGCTACTGTCAGGGTTTTTATCCATCTGTACCTTGAAAATTAAAAGCAAATTTCCCAGCCAAATAATTTTAAATGTTTTGAGTTTGTGTAGAAAGGTAACTCCAGTCAAGTTACAGCCTGCAAAAATAGAGCAGAAGAGAACTGGTTTGCTGAAAAGATTAGCATTAAGAAGGCAAGTATTGTACTGTGGAATAGGACAATAGAAAAGGTAACCTGAGTGTGTCAAAAGAACCAAGAAGGATACCACCTTTGGCAGCCTCAGAATTGCAAGGGTGACGTACTTTGCTTTGAGTAGAGAGCCCTGGGGCACCATCTTCCAGAATGGCAGTGGCCTATGGAATGTGTTCCTCCAAACTGGGCTCACAGAGCTCAGCAATCCAGGCACTTGACTACAGCAGAGAGAGAAGGAAGCCTGGCTACTGCTCCATCTGGTGCTGGTTTCGGACACACATAGAATACAAGAAGGCTTCCACCCTGATTTCAGGAGAAGGGCTGGGAGGTCAGGCAGGGGTGCCCCTGACAGGGCAGTCTGTGAAGCTGTGAGTGTGAAGCTGAAAGAGACAGGAATGTGGATTGTCTGAGGAAAGCTGCGGGGATTGAGCTAAACAGGACTGAGAGAGGGGCAAGGAAGTCTACAACCACTGACAGTGGCATAGGGGCCAGGCCACCCGGCCCTTTGGAATTCACATCTTGCCACAGATTGACCTGGACACTAGACATGGAACTACAGGATTTAACATTTGCCTGCTGGATTTTGGTCTTGCTTTGGTCCCATTCTTTTTTATCCTACCGTTTTTAGCTTTTTGAATGGGAATGTCTGTCCTGTACCATTATACATTGGAAGAGTTCAACTTTCTTTTCCTTTTTATCAGGGCTCATAGCTAAGAGTTTGCCTTAAATCCCAGAGGAGGCTTTGGACTTGGACTTTCCACCAGTGCTGAAACCATTAGGATTTTGACAACTCTCAGAGATGGACTAAATGCATTCTGCATAAAGGAATATGCATGAGTCTTTTCACGGCCAGGGGCAGACTGTTATGGTTTATACCTAGATGTCCCCCCAGAGCCTCATGTGCTCATAGGGGGACTTTGGGAGTGACTGGATCTTGGTTGTGTGATGCTGGATTAGTCCACTGACATCTTATAGCAGGGTGTGATGGGAGATACGTCCTGGTGGGAAGAAGTGGGTCATGGCACGGACCAAAATGCTACATATCCCTCCTCCTTAAATGATCTTATGCTGCTTCCTTCCTGCTATGCCACGAACTGTTTCCCCCCTGCCATGCCACTCTGCCATATCACTCTGCCTTGGAGCCAGCCAACTATGGACTGAACCCTCTACAACCTGCAAGCCAAAGTAAGCCTCTCTTCCTTTTACTTGAGTGTGTCAGGTATTTTGTTTCAGCCACAAGAAAATAACTAAGATATCTATTAAAGTAATTTTACTTTTTAAAATTGTATTGCTACATTTTAGATATATGTAGTGATCACATTCATCATAGAGAGTTTGGGAAAAGTAATATTATCTTTAAAAGGCATTTACAGATAATGGCTCAAGGTAGGTTTCATCTATTAGGTGGAACAAACAATAAAAAAAGTTTTGACTATGGTTGCTTTCTAATACATATTAGGTATAGAACTAGCTATCAATTATAAAATGTTAATTTTACTCTTCTTCCCAAGTATTCACCAAAGGGGTTAGAATTTTCAATTCTTCCAATTTACAACCCTGAAAACAATTCCTGTTTTCTCAAATCCTTTCACTGCATTTCTTTAATAGAGAATTAAAGTGAATTGTAAACATTTTTCAAAGTCCTAAAGATATCTAATGAAAATTATTGAGCAGAATAATCAATGTAGTATATACAAAAATTGAACATTTGTCAAGGGAGAATTATCTAAATTTGAACTGAATAATGCTTACTAACAGATTTTTAAGAACTTTTAAAAATGTATCAATTTGCACTTGGAAAATTAGGATACATAAGCCATCAGTGAGGCTTTATCATCAGAGAAATTGGATTTTGATTTCAGTTACACAATGTATTAGTATGCTAACTTGAGTTGGTCGTATGATATGAATGTTCTGACCTTTAAAACTGGGATAAAAATGTAATTTCTATTTAATCGGTGGCCTTGTAAATTATGAATATAAAAAAATTTTACATTCGCAAAGTGATCTTGAAATGTAAATTATTATCTCTATATTTCTTGGTACGTAAAGTGTACTTTTAAAATCATTTTTCCATATGGACTAATTGTTCCCTATCACATCTCAGAAAACAAAGCTACTTAGGAAGAGAACAGAATGAGTTTTGTTGGATGCTTACTATATGCCAGACATGATACAGGCATAACTTGATTTAATCTTCAATATAATCCTCTCTGTTAAGTGCAAATTTAATAATCAGTCTACAGATAAGGAATGATAAGCCCAAAGAGGCTCAATGCG
This sequence comes from Hystrix cristata, assembly GCA_004026905.1. Classification (NCBI taxonomy): domain Eukaryota; kingdom Metazoa; phylum Chordata; class Mammalia; order Rodentia; family Hystricidae; genus Hystrix; species Hystrix cristata. The sequence continues at coordinate 18,056 of PVJO010014586.1, read as the reverse complement.
TGCCTCGGTCAAAGCATATGCAGGAGAGTTAGCTGATCCTGGATTTTATTCAAATACTGTCCTCTGCCCCATACCAAACTGGAGATCTCTGCAATAATATTCAGAATAGCAAGAGTCCATGATAAAGGTCTGAATGCTGGTGCCCATCAGCACAGAAGCTACAAGAAGATTCTTCCTCAGATGCCCCAATGCGTCCACCTGAGCCCCAGATTTCTTCTGTAGGTTTTCTGCTGCTTCTTTCCTTATTAATACTTCCTGCGGTTTCCCTTTATCCTTCTAGTCTCTTAGATAAAAGAACAAATGAGCAGATAAAGATGCATTCTACAGGTTGCATTCAAAAGGAACAGCACCAAAGCGACAGGAAAATAGAAGTAATATTTTCAAAATTGCAGTTATGTATTTGCTTCTAGGTTAAGTTAGTCCACTCTAACACTTTCCTAGAGATATTTTATCAGCATGATTCACAGAACTTTGCATTCAGAGAGATTAGGCAACTTGTCTCAGAACACAGTTCAATGGTGAGCCATTTTCACAGTGCCCCTTTCTCCTTCTCCCTATTCCAAGGAGAGGGCAGAGCAGGGACAAGGCACAGCATACCGCCACAGCACTCATTACCACCAGGAACTGCACCAGTCCTGAAGGGCTGGAAACTGGCTCACGCTGTCTTACTCTATTTGACCTATTACAACACGTACTGTAGACTGAGCAGCTTGTAAACAACAGAGATGATTTTTTACAGTTCTGGAGACCATGAAGTCCAAGATCAAAGAGACAGCAGACACGGTATCTGGGAGGGCTTGCTTCCAAACAAACAGTAACTCCTTCCTTATCTTCACATGTTCTGACTCCATTCAGGAGGCTTTCACCTCTATTTCCCCCAAACCTGGCCTACTATCACTCTGGGGATTTTAGGATGTCAACATATGAATTTGGGGGCAGATACAAACACTCAGATCACAGCAATGTCAAAAAATCTTAACCTTGTTACATATAAAAATGTGTACAAAATATAAACAAATATGCAGTATATAGAGAATTCAAATTTCACTGAAAGGAGTAGCTAGAAGGAAAATATTTAAATTCTTAGGAGGACAATAACAAAAACATTTAGGAAAACACTGGAATAAGAAGAGAGAAAAATAAAGTGAATGTGAAACAGCAACAAAAACTCTGACAATCGTATGCAATTTTATTTTCACTGATTTAAAACTTGACTAGTCTATAAACCTCATAATTGATATAGATGCATGAATGAAATCCACCTTAAGAATAAAAACATATACTCACAGTCTTCATTCCTTTCCTAGTTCATATTTTTATGCATTATCAGCTGTTTTTACATACTACACAGAGTGGTACATTTACACAGACTCCCTAGTACTCTAAAACTAAATTTAAGAAATGCCCTAGGTTGACTTTTTGAAGTGATCAAAGAATGTATCTTGTAACCATCAGTTATGAGGTACAAGCACCCAAATTTCAATGAGGAGAATAGGTATTGAAATCCATGGAGTGTGCACTAGAGACTCTTATCGACACAATTGTAAGAGCACTTAATCTTACAGGTACATATTGACTGCCAATTGATCTAATTACTCACATTTACGAATTAACTGAAGTGATAACAGGATGCATTATCTTCACTCTGACATATTTTTAAGTCTTTGGGGAGAGCTATTTGATTATTTCCAAAGAAGCTTGAAACAAGGGCATATCTTGGAGTAATCTTAAGAAACGGATTTATAAAGAAAGTATCACTTATAAAACATCTGCATTCCTTGATGTATTATTTTTTCAATAAATGAACATACTTCAATTAACAAGGAGTACAGCTTTGTTGTAATGAAAATATGAGCCTTTTGATGGTTAAGCCCAACAGTCAATATTATAATCCATATTTCTTTACAATTTAACAAAAAGATGCATGCATTAATTTGATCAAATAAGTGTTTCTTTTTAGTACCACTTCCTTCTCCCATATCTTTCAAACTCCACAAGAAAATAACTTTCTTGGACGCCTTCCTGAGTTCCTTCGCTATGTGATTAGAGGAGGGGCTTCGCTGAACTCATTGAAACTCCATGCATGTCAGATGGATTATAATATTTCATTGTAATCTTCTGGTCTTCCCCCCCGATGCTTAAAGACCAAGACCTGTCCCTTGCACATTCAACAGGACAGGTGCTAGGTCAGAACAAGGGGTAGAAGACACAGAACAGAAGTCCTCTCCTTAAGGAACCACAGACATGTAAAAACAGAAATGTAAAAAGAAAAGTCAAGAAAAATCAGACCTGTACAAATTACAAGTCTATAACCAAGATACATCCATAGTTCCAAAGAATGCAAAGACCAGTGAGAAGTTACTTTGCATTATTCGGAATTTCACAAAAACCAGTTTGGTGGGCTGTTAGTTTGCTACCTGTGAGAGATACTGCCATAATAATTCTAATAAGCCATTGTTAAATTATACATACAGAAAATTAGCACAAAAGCAAATACCTAGTTAGTATTTGTGCACTGTGATGTGTTCTCGCTGTGTGTATTTTGCCATTTGCCACTACTAGATGCAATACAAAAATTATTTTAATTCAATATTTTCTCAGCACCAATTTTTAAGGGTGCTAATTGCTGTGAACAATATGAGACTGAACAAAATTTTTATCTTTGTGAAGAATGAAGGAGCGAATTTATTTTGAACTGGGTGCTTCCTACTCAATAGACAAGGTGCTAGGAGCCTGTCCTATGCCAGATTATTTAATTGTCGAGAGCATAGTGAGAACAAGATACTATTATTCTCATTTTAGAGATTAGAAAACTGATGTGCAAAGGATTAGGTAATTTGCTCAATATCATGCAGCTGAAGGGTGATTAAGTTAGAATTCAAAATGATACAGTTTTACCCAACACCTTGCTCCTTTCTACACCCGTACGTGGCTCCTTGAGGGACCCATTCCCTAGTAGTGGGATGTAGGATGTACACACAATTACCCTTATTATAGAAACACTGTTAGATTTAGGAAAAACAAAAATGACGCTAGAGGATCCTTAAAAGCTTCATGGAAATACTGCAAAGATGCTGCAAAAGATTTTCCAAAGATATGATTACCCAGAGATATAAATACCAAACAGATGAAAACTGCATCTACATTTCTGGCAAGCCTCAGACAGAAAAAGAAAATAATACCTACTTTGAGTATCGGTTGTGAATTTTCACTATGATAATAAACACTCACTGAACAAATTCTATACACCACTCAATGCACACTTAACCATTCCTCACTGTGATCTATGCTCTAGGGGTTATTGTAGCTCATCCAATATATGAGGAAACTTGAGTAACTTGTCCGGGCCCCACAGCTAAGGAAACCATAGAGCTGGCATGAAAACCCAAGTTCTCAGCACTGTATTACTTGACCTGCTATTAACAATATAAAAGTACTTAGCCAGATGTCAAACTCATCATAAATGCTCAGTAATAATTATAATGGCTGCTACAATCTATCAATCATGTTCTTTCCAGAGGCACAAAAAGTGGGACTAGTAAGCATGATTTCAGAGATGTGAACTCCATGCCTTTCAGCGAGCCCTTAGTGTTGCGGAGTGGCTGGAGGTACGTGTGAGAGACCCAGACGGGAGCATGCGGTGCAGACTCCTCCAGGTCAGGAGCTTGACCTGGGTTTGAGAAGCTACAACAAAACAATAAAGGTTCACAGAAGACGAAGAGGCAAATTAAAATCCACCTTTTAAAATGTGTATTTGGAAGTGAGAGAGCCTTCAGACAGACTCGTAAAGTGATTGCATATGAGGTACACTGAAGAAGGAAAGGAAAACACCTAATTTGGAGGATTTTAGCATATGTGGGTGAGCAGAACTTAGTGGGGGCTTCATTAATAGTAAAAAGGAATGAAAACGGCCTTGGACTAAGGCTAAGTCACAGACACGGCAGTAGGCAGCCAGAGGATGGTGCGAAGCCGGTTGACAAGAGCCAATGCGACACAGGCCTGATAGCGTCCAGGAGGGTGGCAGGAACGTATGGGACTAAGCACAGTCCACAGGAGGAGAAGACAGTTAATCACAAAGACACGGGAGTGATTCACAATTGCACATCATTGTGCACTGTATCCAGAGTAAATTCTGGTCAATATTGCTGGGCACAGATTGACTTATTGATTGACTGACTGATCGATTGATTGATATAATTGCCAGTACCTGAAATTACATATAACATAAATATTTTTTGCTCTATTTTGTTTTGTTTTTGATTTGGAGACAGGGTCTTACTATGTAGTTTAGGCTGGTCCTAAGCTTACTCTGTAGCCCACACTGGGTTTGAAGTTGCAGCAATCCTCCTGCCTCAGCCTCCCAAGCAGTGGGATTACAGGCCTAGGCCCCCACGCCTGGTAATATACTATGAATATTTACCCTTACTTTTTATTACTTGTAGTTGATTCCATGATTAGAAGAGAATTTGTGCAACATTGTGTCTTTAGGCTCCAGAATAAAACTTGGCAAAAAAAAGGCATTCAATGCATAATTTTGTATGAATGAATTAGGAAATAAATGAATGGGTCCTAGTTTTTTGTAGTCATATCTAAAGACCAGTTCTTTTTTGCCAAAAGGGCATTGGTACTTTTAAATGGAACAGGAAATTTATGCCCTATTTGCTTTAAAAACGTCACACATACTGGGATTTCTTACACAAGTAGAGAAGATTCTCAGATGCCCTAAACCCAAGGGTTGGCTCCACAGAACTGAGAATAAAAATCTGTGCCCTCATTTAATGTTCCCTTCATGATGAACACTGAAGAAAACCTAAATGTGGGATTTCTGTTATATGTTTTTAAACATTTTAAAACATCACAGTAAAAACATTCTGATATGTCTAGATGGGTGTTTGATCTGGTTTCAGCCATGAAAGAGATAAGTGTTCAAAGCACCCAGTTCAAGAGTTCCATTTCCAGAGCTGGCTATTGCATATCTTGAAAGACATTTAAGATTTCTAGAAATATTTTTCATTGATAAATTGCTTTTAAAAGTGTGGTTGTTGGGGCTGGAAATGTAGCTCAGTGGCAGAGCACTTGTCTAGTAAGTGCAAGGCTCTGAGTTTGATCCCCAGCACTAACAAAAAAAAAAAAAAATTGTGGTTGTTTCCAAAGACAAACAACAACTACTACCCTTGTGAATGAAACACACAACTGGCAAACAAACCCAGCAGCAAGGAAAAAAGCTCGCTGGTCATCTGGAAGTTCAGTTGAGCTTACCATGAGCATGCCGTCCTGTTTGACACAGAAGTGAACCCTACTGCAGGTGTGTGTCAGAAAAGCCGAAGACATTTTTTTTATTCATTAATCTGTTGATAGGCATAATAGGCTGTTTCAAGATTTAGCTATTATAAATAGTGCTGTTATAAACATTGATATGCATGCGTCTCTACAAATCCTGACTTTAACTCTATTGCAAAGAAATTTATACACCATGGAGTACTACTCTGTCATAAAGAAGGCTAAACTTGAGACGCTCAGAGTAAATGGTCACACCCTGAGACTGTAATATTAAGTGAAATAAATCAGACACGCGAGCTTAAATAGTGCATGATTTTTCTTCTATGAGAAACTCAAGGTATAAATAAGAAGCAAAATTTAAAAAAAAAGATAATAGGAAATAGGGAGATTCTTCTCAAATGGGAAGAGGAACAGGAGATGCAGGGAGAGGTAGGAGGGAAGGGAAAGGAGATGGAAAATAAAAAGAATTGAAGAAAAATGAAAGCCCAAGACAACAGTGAGGAGGTCCCTCACCAAGCTCAAAGGAAGTGTAGGATGATATAAACGGACACATACACATATATAACCAGACGTGCGGATACTTGTACAAGCATGTGCCTTTGTTTTCACTCATCAGCGGGTGGAATTATGGCATCTGCAATTTGTTTTCAGGGTAACAGAAAACCTGAGCACAAAGAGAAAGCACACACACCCCTCACTGTCCACTGAGGTTCACTGGAGCGTGGCAACAATGAACTCCCAGATGAACTCAAGTCAGATTACAGCTGGCTGAGAGACTAGATTTTAAGTGGAAGGAGATCTGCGGAAGTGGGAGGAGAGAGAGAAGAGTCTCCCAAAATGGAAAATACGCAAAAGGCTGTGAGAGGGGATGTGTTCGGGGGCAGTGACAGCACAGCGCTTCAGATTTGAGAAGTATCGTAACTAAGGGAAAGACTTTAGTTTCATAATTAGAATATTCATTACTTTTTATAAAATGCAGTAGAATGGCAACGGAGTAGAAATTCTTGGAATAAGGAATGGTTGAAAATGTATTGAGTGCTGATTTCATGCAAAATGCCACACCATACTGTGCTCCTACAACGTGAGGGGGAATTTTTGAATTTAAACAATGTCTGAGTTGGCAGTTCCTTCAACAGCATGAAGAAATATTATGAAAAACACTGTCCAAGAAGGACGACTCTCCAAAATGTTGTTATTTATCTGGTTGCTCATTCATTCAATGGGGTTTTATTTACTCTGTCACCTAGATAATTCACGCTTTAGCTAAACATTGTTTCCCTGTGTTCACTGTGTGTCTAACAGATGACATATAGCACCATCAACTCTAAAGATGAGCCCAAATCGGATTAAGACTCTTGATGTAATAGTCCAATAATAATAATTGATTTATGGATGGGCTATGCCTCAATTCAGGGCAATGATAATAAGGTTCAGGGATTTTGAACAGAATTTTGTTTTTTGTTCTTGTATTTCATAGGAGCACTTGAGATCTTTTGATCAGCCTGGAAAACATGGGATCAGGGAAAAGGGAAACCGGGAATTACAGAACATCATTTTAATTGCTGGATTAAACCTCGTTTGTAGCTTCACTTTCAGGTAGTTTCTAAAAATTTAGAAGTATCTTTAAATTTTTTAGATACAGGAGTTAAAATGACCGCATTATCATTTCAACCACTTTGATTTGAACACTTTCATTTTCTTTCTTTCTTTCTTTCTTTCTTTCCTTCTTTCTTTTTCCTTCCTTCCTCCTTCCTTCCTTCCATCTTAATAGCACATGTTTAAAGTACATAATGTTTACATTCCCTGTGGAGAGAGATACATGTACATAACACATTTTAATGGACCTTTTTTTAAAGTCCTAATAGAGAAAATTCTTTATTTGCTTACTGAAAAGGCTAAGTTTCTGAGGGTACAGAATGGACAAAATTTAGAGAACTGTATTAGAGCCAAAAGCAATGAGCCCTCCAGGGTGTTTTAATAGCTAAGGCTTGGGGTTTAGGTAGTATGCTGTTTATTCCTCTGCACTCTTAAATCTAGGTCCTTGGACCTCCAACGCTCACTGCCGGCATCCAGCCCTGGATTGGAGCTCATTGTTTAAATGTTTCTTTTGTTCACTAGATTGTAAATGAATACTCCTTGATTTTTCTTGAAGGCAGAGACTATTTCTTAAATGTCATGTTCCCTGGCATGTTCCCTGGCACAATGGCTGTCACTCAGCTCACTTACTGAATGAACACGGAGAGACGTAATGTGAGCATCATTTTGTCAAATTCACTCTGGCAGCAGGGATTGAAAGGCTGGGATGGGACAGGATGAACAAGGAGGGAAGCTTATTAAGCACACATTTCAGTATTCCAGGGGAGAATGGATAAGGGCTCAGACAAATAAATCAACACAATGTAAGATCTGAATCTTGGCAGCCACATGAATAAAACGGACATGGCCACACAGATAAATGTTCACGCAGTATTTCCTTTCCTGTTCTTTTTTATTCATAGGAAGTTCTTCAAACCGTTGCCCATGGTAACATTCAGCGGAAAGTCAACTGGCTTTTGGACGCATCTATCAGATCAAACATTGATGAAAGAGCCCCGCGGCTTCCTTTTTTCTCCTGAGTCAATTGTTCTAAAAATAGAATGGACGGGGTTTTGTGAAGCAACAGAAGAGACCAGAATTGGACTACAGAATTGGCAATGTCCTTCTTATACCCATAATGTAAGCAAATTTTAAATTAAGAGCATAACCCTAAGGATGCAAATGTTTAGAACACCCCAAGGTTTCCAGTTGTTAGTTTCTAAAATCGTTTGCATTTTAGAGTGTCAGCCTCACTCTTTCTCCTACGATAGCATGATTTTGAGTATAACAGAGAAATGTAAAGAAACAGTGGTCTTAAAGAAACTTTTAATGCATTTGAATGGGAACTATTACCTTGTGGAACAAACTTTAGAAATAGGTCTAGTATCCATTTTCACAGTGGACTGAGGAAATTTTCTACAGATTCAATCTTGAAAAACCAATGTACACCCTACTCCTTTCACAAAATAGTTTCTTTCATTTTTATAATTTAAGGTACTATTTCTTTAGAAAGCTTGGAAAATACAAGCATTAGCCTGACAATCAGAAATTAGACTAAACTCTCTTATAATTTAGCCTTAATATAATTCAATATCTCTTAATTTTTTAAGTATTATTTACATGAACATAACTATGTAAAATATTTCATCCTTCAGATCTTTGTTTACGGAAGTCTTCCTGACCTGTAACTGGTAATTTTATTCCTGTCCCGTCCCTGCTATTCTTTCCCACAGTACACCGTTCTCTGCTCTGCTGAACTTAGTACAATTTTTAACAGTGATTGTGTATTTTTTATGCCAGCATTCCATGCGAGGTTGGGATCATAGTTATCTTCAGCATCATATAACCAATATGCGGCAAGTACTTGGCAAGTAGCACACAGCAGAGATAATCATTTAAATAGTTTTTTTTCCTGACACTGTGGTGCAATGCTTTAAGGCTGCAGGCTCCGCAGCCAGACTTTCACAACTTGATTCATCTGTGGGAGGCAGAATAATTGCTGCCCAAAGATGTTCATATTCTAAACTCCCAGAACCTCTGAAGATGCTGCCTTACATACAAGAACAAGAACAAAAACAAATAAAAATCGCTTTGCAGATGTATCATCTTACAATGAGGAAATGACTTTGGGATATCTAGTTAGATGCATGCAATCATGAGAGTCCTTAGAAGAGGGAGGGGCAGATGGGTTGGAGTCACAAGAAGGCCATGCGATAAAGGAGGGCGAGAAGGGGGGGGGGAGAGAGAGGAACAGGAACACATTCTGTTATTAGGTTTGAAGATACAGCAAAAAGCCATGAGGAATGTGTATTACCTTTAACGCCCAGAAAATTCAAGGGAAAATATTTTACCCTCAAGCTTCCATAAGGAATCAGCCCCACCAACTCATTTTACACTCCTGACCTTTATAACTACAAGAAAATAACTTTGTGGTGTTTTATATCACCGAGTATAAGGTTATTTGTTTCAGCAGCAACAGGAAATGAATATGCCTGCTTTACATACTAATGACCTTAGAGAAATTAATCAGTTTCCTCATCTGTAAACCGGGCTTCAGATCAGAATCTGCCTCACAGCATAGATTAAATTCATGAACACATACACTGCATGTAGCACACTTCTTGGCACATCCCATGCTATCGATGAATATTACTTGTTAAAAGTACAAATTGTCCAACAAATGAAATGACTGTCAATAACTCTATTCTAATTCTTCAATTTTCAAATGCGATCTGTCCGTGATGCATGTCCTAACTTGCTTATTTGATCAAAATAGTGAATGTGTGTGTGTGTACGTGTGTGTGTGTGTGTGTGTGTGTGTGTGTGTGGGCTTGCTAACAGTTAAGTCTCCTAAAATCAAAGAAAGAAATGCTGCCAGACTGGAGGTCATCGATTATTTGATTTATTAGAAAGTATTTGGAAGTTGGGCTTAGTTGGGGACGGAAGCTTAATTAACTGGTCAATAGCTTAAAGGCCAGAAGGACCACTAGGGGCAAAGACTGTCAGGAATGAAAAAGACCTTACTCCTTTGCAAGTCTGCTCTCCACGGTCACACGGGGAACTGTAGCACTCTTGACAGCTATGACCTAATAATATCAATAGCTAATATTCAGAGTGTGTTTAGATGTCCAGGACATTGTGCTAACACCTCACCAGCATTCCCTCAAATCATCCTCCTCAGAACTCTGTAAGGTAGGATGAGTCTGATTTGCAGTTCCATGAAATTTACAAGCTAATCAGAGTTCCACCTCTTAGCTCTTAATGCCTTTTGGTGGCCACAAAGAATTTTGGTGAAGCAAGTATAAACCTAAATTTGTATTTTAGGAATGCAAAATGCCCTTAGAGCATACAAGCAATAGGGGAGTTTCTTCACTGTAAAAGTTTCCTCATTTTTATCGGTGTTATTTGGCTAAGGTTAACTCCTATCTGCTAGCAGTTCATTTCACAATCACCATGAAGTGCTGTCATATCTTGAAACAGGGAGGTCCTCTGTAGTTACCGTCAATGGCAAAAACGACAGACTGGAATTATCTCTCAGAAGAACGAATGAGTTTCAGGGCCTAGGAGGAGTTGTTATCTATTAGGAAATTCACAGTGTAATGACGGAGAGTTGACTGAAGCGTGAGTTGCAGCGGAAAGAGTGCAAGTTTCACAGACGGGAAAACTTCATTCTAGTTGATCTCAGGTAGCTCATTATGTGAATTCGAACTAGTTATTTTACTACTCCGTGTCTCAGGTACTTTCTCTAAAATGGAAGCTCGGCTAGAGTATCACTAACATCTTTTCAAGTTTGACGTTGATTCTCAGAAAGACGGCCTAGATTCCTCGTAAACTGTCAGTCTGGCAACATAGCCTGTGCTTCAAAAGAGCTCAGGGCATTCAGAAGAATTCAATTTTATATCTCACAGATGGAAGCTAATTGAAATTCATTAGGTAGATCAACTGTAACCACAAATGCTCGCACAGGCCTGTAGCAGACCCTTGCCCAGAACGGCTCCTCTGTCAGCAACACCGAGCACATCGCAACGAAACTGGTAATCGTCCGTTTTCCTTAGAGAAAGTGGCTGGCATGAGCAGAGTCTTCTTGGTGCAGGTTGCCTATTTGTGGATACATCATGCTCAGACCGGAAGTGCTTCTGCAATCCTGTAGTAAGAGATGTTTGTTTGGGTCCAGGGCAGAAGTATTAGTCCAGAAAGTTTGTGTTCCCATCAGCAGGACCTCACTGTGCCCCACAATTCTGAAGACCCAGTTTTAGCTTTTCCTCTTTGTCTCCATCTTAAGCCCCTTTATTTCTATGTGCTCCTCCCTCAAATTTTGAAGAATACAAATGGTCTCCCCACTCCAGCTGCTTTTTACACTTCTTCTCTCTTTTGTGGCATCTTATGAGACTTGTCGCACACCCAGTTATGTTTATTTGCTTGTGTCTGTGCCTGCTTGTGTCTATTCATTTCTTTTGAATTCTGGTTCTGTGACTGTTTCTCATCTGGTCAACCTGGAACTGGTCTGTCTGGACTTTAAAAATGACTACTAGTAAATAATATCAATACAATTCTAATTGTTTCCTGGTCACAGTGGTATTCTTTGCCCTGCACCTGAAGCTGGAGGATCAGATAAGATTCGGATATACCCTCCGCCTTCTATGTACAGATGCCAAGCCACAGAGGAGCAGACAGGTCAACATTCTTTCATTACTGTGAGATATTTGATTTACAGAACAGACCTTCTCAAAACTGCATATTGTTCTCAATACTCAAACACCCATTTTGTTCTTTTAGTTCTTTTTTTTTTCCCATCCATTATTCACTGATATATTTGAAAAATACAAAATAGCATATATGGATATCTTAACCGTATCATGTTAGGAGATGCGTTTGTTTCTAAATGTTTATATACAATTTCTCTTTGTGTCATTGAGAACAAGTAGCCAACAGTCAGCCCCGTTAAACCAGTGTGAGCGTGAGAAATCTCACAAAGAAACTTCAGACTGCTCTCTAGTTCTCTTCTTCCTCCATCTTTGCTTCCCTGAGACCCATAGCTGACTCTGTTTTCAATCTGGTTTTCCTTTACCCTCATCACATTGCACTAGATCTGGTTGCCTCCTTCCTTCTCAATCACACTTGCGCTGCTTTGTGGATATAACTTTCCTTATCCAGTCACAGCTGACTCCTTAGCTGTGACATGTCCTCATGCTCCATACGGACATCCTCACGGTTGGCTTCTCTTGACGAGGCAGTTAGAACTCCTCTACAAAGCTAAACACACCGAGCATGCTATTCCTCTGTGATGCCCCTTCCTGCCTCCTCTTCCCACCAGGTCTCTAGCTCCCATCTAGTTTCCCAGTTGTTCTCACCACAATGGAGTTATCATGTTTGCAATGCTGCCACAGAGCTGAATTGTTTGGCACTTCATACGGATCTTGGACTTAACATCTTCATACCAAGGATCATGCTTTATTTTCCTCTGCCACTATTTCCCAACCTGCCCCCCCAACCCATCTCCAGAAACAATGCCTGTTCCTCAGGGCCCAACTGTAATACCACCTCTGTCACAAATTCTTCTCTAGAGATCAACATACTGTATTGGGAGTCATTGCTCGGAGCTGTAATTTCTAATGTCTCTCACTTCAGTTTTCTTCTGGCTCTAGAAACTATTCTGTTTTACTTATGGTGATTTGTAGATGCATCATCTTTCACACAAGCAAGCTCTCTACAGTCAAAACAAGCATTTTGCTATACTTAGTGTCTGGCATGGTGTCTCGCTTTGAATCTAATTCAGTTGTTTACTTATTCATTTTTCTATACAGGTTTCTGACCCTATTATGCTCTGTCTATACCTTCCAGGTCTTACAAGAACTCACCATCTCTTAAGAGAAAACAAGTGATGAATAGGCAATTTTCAAGCTGTTTGGCAAATGCCAAGAGACTGTTTTAACCAAATAACACTGCAAATGGAGAGAAGACGCATGGCTCAGAATAAAGATGGACACTGAACTCAGAGTCTCTCTTTAGGGGAGGTGCCTTTAGAGGTGAAAATAAAAACATAAGCAAGCCCAAGAGAGGCACACAAAGGGGCCCAGAAGAAAGTGTTCAGGCCAGGGGGACAGTGTGGACAGAATCTCCAACCAGAAACATCTGTGTGGTCCGAGCAGGACATGAAGACACACTGTAATGCTAGAGGATAAATCTCTAGCTAGAGGGGTGGCTGCTCTGGACATAATTTAGTCTGTATAAAAAGATAATTCTTCTTGCAAATGAGTAAAATAGTTTCATAGCCAAACACAAAAACTAACACTATTAAAAAGTAAATAGACAATAACATATAACGTTAATATTCGAGTTGCCAGTGTGGCTTATTGATTCTTTACAGCTATCCGACGGCTTTTCCCATTTGATTCCGCTCCGTGGCACAGTTCTGAGAGTCTAAATTTGGCTTTCTGTCTTTGTTAATGCACTTACAGATAACCGTAGTCCACCTGTTGCATACAGTTGTGAGTAATCATTTAACCAATTATTATTTCTGGTGAAGCAGAATCGCAAATACACTGAATAGAATTGCATGTCCCTCAAATGCATACCTTCCCCAAACCACAAAATATGACCTTATGTAGAAACTGGGTCTGTGCAGATGAAATCGGTTAATATGAGTTCATACTGTATTAGAATGGTCCCCACAGCCAGGGACTGGTGTCTCTATGAAGGAAGATCTGAAGGCAGAGAGACAAACAGAAGGAAGAGTCATGTGAGGTCAGAGACGAAACCTGAGTGATGCAGGAACAAGTCAAGAAATGCCACAGGCCACCAACAACCTCCAGAAGCTCAGAGAGCGGGGAAGAGCTTTTCCAGGAGTGCTCACAGAATGCACGATGCTACTGACATCTCGATTTCAGACGTCCCCGTTCCAGAGTTGTGACACACTAAATTTCTATTGTCTTTGTCCCCACAATCAATGATAATCTTTTACAACAACCTTGGGAGCAAACAACAACTGTGTAGCTCAGGCGTATCTCTTGGCTCATCATCTTAAAAATATCTTCCCTCCTATTGCTCCAGCCAACCTAATTTTCACAAAGCACTCTTCTGAACTTCAAGTCAGAAGAGTGACAAGATTTTTCTTTTCTTGTTGTTGTTTTGAGACAGAGTCTTGCTATGTAATTCAGGCTGGCCTCGAACTCACAGCAATCCTCCTGCCTCAGCTTCCCAAGTTCTGTGATTACAGGAGCACACCACCATGCCTGGCCATGATTTCCTTAAAGGACTATGAGTTTAACCTGTTCACACTCTGAAATTAGGTAAACGAATCTCACTGAAGGGTAAATAAATTTGAGTTTTATCATATTTTTCCAAGTACTAAACTCTTAAATTTTTTTGAATCGATGCGTCTTCTTCACACAAAGTAATTCCAAAATTCAATATATATTTGATAAATTTTACCCGAGGTGCTGGGTAAATATCACTCAATTAGCCAAGAAATGTTACTTGTACCACCTCTGTAACAAAATCTTCCCTAGAAATACAGGGAAAATACACAGATTTGTGGATATGCAAACATTTTACTAACATACAGAGACTGATAGAGATCAAAGGCCTAACCTGCTAATAGTTTCGGAACTGGGCCTTGACACTGGGCTGCTTCTGGGTGAGGAAGAGATTGTTACTCTTCCTTCTTGTAGTGACAGGTCCTTGAGTTCTGCTCACCAGGCTTCTCATACGCATCAGGAAGATGCAGGGTGTCTTCTCTTCGCACAGTTCTCCTCATTCTTCAGAACAGTGTTTTACTCTTCCTTTGCCAAAGATGGAGCCGTTTGTCAGGAGGCAGGGAAAAAGGCACATGGTACTTGCAGCTGTAATAACATCAATAACTTCTGGAAGTCAGGTCTATTTATCACTAATGTTCAAAGCACGTTGCAGAGGTGCGTGCCTTTCTCAATTTGCGGTCAGTGTCAAGACACAAATGAGCATACGCATTCAACCAGAGGAGAGAAGGAGGCAGGCTGACAGGCAAGGGCACATGCGTAGAATATGAGCAGGCTGATGACACTTTCTTCAGTGAGGTGGGACTGCCAAATCTTTAGCCTATTGCTTGTATTTGACAAGGGGTCTCGATTCACCATAGCCGGTAAATGCTGGAGGGAATAAAAGCCTTTGTTTTCACACTCTCATCAGTTGAAGATGCTGGTTTTGTTCTTTTCTCTGGTGAGCACAGATACAAATTCCCTAACAAAGGCTTTCACTTCAATAGTGTAAAGTATCAGTGTTACTCTGAAGATGCTATAATATAGAATAGCAATGTAATGAACTTGTTTGATTTAAAAGACAAAATATTTTAATGAAAATGTAGTAAAGTGCTTGCAAAATAGCTCTTCATCAATGGCTACATCATAGTGGCTTCATTAATGATTATTGTAGCTTACAAAAGAAGGCGTTTAATTGGCTCATGCCGGCAATCCCAGAACTTCGGGAAACCGAGCAGATTGCTAGCGTGAGCTGAGCCTAGACAACTTAGTGACTTGGCAACATCCCTGCTTCAAGATAAAAACTAAAAAACAAAGGGCTGGGAACGTAGGTTAGTGCAAAGGCTCTTGGTTCAATTCTGGGTATAACAAAAGCATGATAATTATAATAATTGGGTACTGAAACTATATATAAAGATAAGCAAACTATATAGAAACCTGAAACTTATTTTATGTCATTTAATGGTTCATTTCCATCTTTTATGGACTAAATATAACTTGGTGAACAAATTTTTATCAGAACCTACCATATGTTTGGCACTGTCAGAGACCTGAGGTTTAATTCATGGTTGATGGCATTGTAGAGTAATTTTTTCCACTCATTCATTCATTCATTCATTCATATACACACTCAAAGTATTCTTGGATAATATATCCTCTACAACACAAGGTGTATAGAGTTATTCCTTTAACACGAGGATATTTCCCAGTCCAATACCATTGAGGGGTAAGAAAATAATTAACATGAAATGTAATATATATTTGTATAATACATGAAATCTGGTGATAGAGGAGAAGAGAGAGAAAAGGTGACCTGCTCTGGAGGAATGCAGGGCTGAGTGAGAGAGGAAAGAAAGGTAAAGAGTTCACTGTGGCGGCAGCCTTTCCCCTGGGATTTGAAGGATGATTCTAACGTGTTTGGAGACAAATGCATTCCTGCGAGGGGGGTAATGTGTGCAGTGAAAGAGAAAAAGCAAACAGGAAATTAGATAACTAAGTACTTTGATTCTGCTGATAGTAAGGTATAAGCTGAACAGGCGTGGAAATTAAAAACAGACAGAAAGGTCAGGGTCAAGTAAGATAAAGACTGGAAAGAGTCCACTGAGGTTGGGATTTAGGAAGTCACTGGCGATGTGAGAGAAAGCCACTTCAGTGGAGTTGAGGGAACCGCAGTCTGAACGCAGTGAGTGACGAGACTGTATTCACCAGGAATGCCAAGTCTGCCTCACGTGGCCTAAGCAGAGATGGAGCCCAGTAAAGACTTCTTGACTATTTAATAGACACTTCATAGTTTGTAGTATGACTATAAGACAGGTACAAATTTAAGACTTCAGGAAGAGATGGTTATGATCTGAGGGAGATCAGAGTATATTTCCTGACTCAGTGTCAAGTGCATGGTAGAGGGCTGGAAGTGTAGCTCAGTGGTAGAGAACTTGCCAAGCATGTGCAGGGCCCTGGTTTTGATCCCTAGCCTGTAGCACTGGGGAAGAAATCAAAGGGGAAGGGAGAGAGGGCAAAGGAGAGGGAGGGGCAGGGGAGGGGGAGGGATGGGGAAGAAATAGAGAGAGAGATAGAAGAGAGATTAATGCTCTAAGAGCACGTAAGAGCAGAGGTCAAGACAGGTGGTTAAAAGAAAAAAAAAAGAAAGAAAGAAAAAGGAATAAAAAATGCTGGTAGAAGGATGAGACTTGAAGCACAAAGAACACATTTCTTAGGAGAGTTCTTCAGAAAACATCTACAGGGCCCCTTCTATGCTCCGGAGACTATAAAATTCTTTACTGAGGTTCACAAATCTTACCTCTTGTCAACGTGCTTCCACCTTAACCCACTGAACTTGGAACTTTCTAGAACTTACAGTCCACAATAAGAAAAATATGTTTTGACCCAAGACACTCTCACACAGAGAAACACACGCAACACAGGCGCACAGTGTTGTTGAAATCACAGACCTCGTATCTAGAACTTGCTGCGCTGACTATGTGCCGGGCTCTGCGACAGTGTCTGCTATTTCATTTTAGTTTTTTAAATGATGGTTAGTATTCACAACACTTATCTTACTGCTACTATTCATAATTTTTTTATAGTATGGACACCTTTGGTAGTTTGGCAAAATGGATAGCAACCCTCTGAGAAGAATGTTTTCTAAACATACAAAATAAAGGCTATAATGTTACAAAGAAAGGCAATTTTATTGCAATATAGTTATCAAAATAGTTTATTTTAAATATTGTAAAATGTTATAAAATATTAAAAGACACATGTAGCAACAAGTCTAATAACTCATAAGGTCTAAGTAGCAAAGAGTGTGAAGAACAATTTGAGATATCTCTAATACAATGTGATATGAAAACACATTAAGGTTTACTGGTTAGGAAGTTGCAGGTCCTACTGCCAATAATACGTTTATGGTTTTCGTCTTCATTTATAATTAAATTAAGTGCTACATTTCTCTTGAGTCTAATGAAAACGAAGCTGGAATGTTCTTCGCCTGTAGATTCATGGTCCCCTGACTGCCCTGACACGTCTACCCCAAGAGGAGACCCTCAGGTTAGTGGCGTCGAGCACTGGTTGCTGGCTTTCTCTTGTGCATCATTCTCTCAGCTCTAATCCTCAAACATCCTGGTCTTGTCACATCTGTGTGTTTACCTTTTGTCAGATGCATGGTACATGCTTCTGCTTTATGGCTTTTACACTTGCAATACCCCCTTTCTCCACCCTGTTCTCTTCATTGCTCCCCCACTGTGTTCAGATCTCTAATTTCATGCCCTCCTTGAACACCTCATCCTGACCAACCCAGAATATGCTGCACCCCATTGCCATCTAAACTTTACCCTGATATTTCTCCCTTCCCACACCCATTTACCTAACTGCATCCTAGATCTGTTTGTTTAGTTAGTGACCTCCTACTAGGAGTTAAATTCTATGAAGCAGGGATTTCTTTGTTTTACCAATATCACAATGACTGCAAAG
>PVJO010014585.1:25680-47959 GCA_004026905.1 Hystrix cristata | reverse complement strand
TTACAATAGGATGTTACTTATGCTTTGGGAAACTTGAGTAGTTAGTTTACAAACAGTGAAAGGTGATAGTAGTGGGTCAAACCATGTAGATTCTATACAATATTTACTCATATGAAAGAGGAAAAGGAGAGAGAAAACAAGAAGAAAAGGAAAAACAGCATTTGCTTAAGGAAGGAAAGATATGAGCTAAGCAGGAGTCAATAAAAGTAAAAATCAAAACAACAAAAACAAACAATATGTAGACAAGAGAATGTATTGGACAAGTATCAGGGTGAATAAGAGAAAGAGAAAATAAGGAGAAACAAAACCAATATATACATATATTATGTATACATACACATACTGTGGGATTTCTCTGATGGCCACCACTCTGTGGGGGGCACAGGCCGAAGCCTGGTTCTGTGCTCGTTAGCCCTACCACACCTGCAGTGGTCAGTGCTGGGTACTATGTTGATCCTGGCCTCCAAGTATGAAGTCTGGGGGCAGTTGTCAGACTGCAGCAATCTGGGGGATCTTTGGTAGCCCACCCATGTCTCCTTATAGTTTATGTCTCTAAAATTTTCCTTAGTGGTGTGGGTATTGTTGGCTTTACCAGATAGTGATGGCTTATATCAGAAGAGAAATGGGAAAAGGAAAAAAAAAAAAAAAAAGACACTGAGGGAGAGAGGTAACCGTGCTTTCAGTGCAAGGCGTTTCCCACCTTATTTGATGTTCACCCTGCCAGTGCGTGGGCCAAGCCAGTGCAGATCCGGGCTGGGAAGCCAGGCTTTGGAGCCCGGCTTGAGCTTGCAGATCAGGCGCTTCCCGGCGCGGATCTGCGCTGGCTCCACCCCCTCCCGGGGAAGACAGCTCTGGACTCCATCTTTGGAATTTTTATTTCTAACAGGCAAAAAAAGTCACAATGTGTTCAGAGAGGAGTTCAGAGCTCTACAACCTCTGTCACATTTAAAAGCCAGGCCCTAGGGTCGAAGAGAAGGCAAGAGGCCCTGCCTTTCTACAGCTAAGAATACTGGAAAACTCCCAGACAAACGGCAGAGAGGAAGGCATGATGGATGGGCAGCCATTTTAGATAAAAAATGACTGAGTGCTGCCCTCTTCTTGGACAGCCTCTCATAAATCCTTAGTGTCCCGCCTCATGCTCTCATTTGGCTCTATCCCAAGGCAACTGTGAGTCCGTCTCTCATCCATTTGTTTAAATTATAAAAGCAATACCCACAAAAAGTCCTTACACTATTAAAATGAATTCCATGAAATTTTCATTTTTGTAGCTCAAAATAGTGGATTAAGCAGCAGTGCCACATGGTCCAATTTGATAAAAACAGCACAAGGCACTAAAACACTCGAACAGTAGAAAACACACAGAACAAAATGTCATTGTCTTCATTCTCACTCTCACAACATTTCCTGGTGGTAATCTCTGTTAACTTTTTGAAATGTATCTGTTCAGTCCTTTTCTAAGTGCTTACATGAAATATACATTTATATTTAAAATGTGTATGTGGGTTTATTCTGAATTCATTTTTTACAAATTGTACTACACATGTGAGACTTTTGTGTATCAGAAAAATGTGGTCTGCCTCCTGCTGGTGATACTTTGTTTCATAGTTTATGTAACTATTTGCTTATTAATGTCCTTATTAATATATAATTCTATTTTTAAATGTTTTAGCCAATACTATAATGAAGATCCAAATACATATTTATTTGTGCATATAGATAAAATTTCTGTAAAGCAGATTCCTAGAAATAGAATAGCTGGACTATAGGTATCTGCATTTAAAATTTTATTAACTATTGCCAAATTCCTTTCCAAAAAGATTTACCAATTTAGTTACTAAGAATGCTTATGTTCTTATATCCTTGTGTGTACCAGTTTTTATAAGTCTTCAGTTCTTAATAAGTTGATAGGAAAAATATAACATTATAAAAATATGTTTTTCCTTGATTACTAGTAAAGTCAGATAACTTTAGACTGCTTCTATTGGCCATTTATATTTTTTCTATCAGTTACCTTTTTATAGTCTTTGACTTTATAAGTACTGTACATTGAATATTAATTCTCCATTAATGTTCTTATGTTTTCTACCAATACTGTCTTTTAAGTGTTTAGCTTTATTTAACTGAATTAATTTTCTCATTTTATTTCTTGAGTTTTATAGCTATTGTAATTACATTAGTATGATATGTATGTAGAGATATATAGACAGATAAAATAGAATTTAAAAATCCAGAAAAAGATCAATGTATAAATAAGAATTCAGTATATTCAATAAAGTAGCATTTATATCAGTTACAAAAATATACACTCATTCAACAAGTAGTATTAGCTAAATCTTTGTTTTAAAGATTAATTAAAATTATAATTAATTAATATCATATGCAAAAAATAATAGCAAATGCATTAAGGAGATAAAAGTGAAAAATATTTTAAATAGAATGCAAAATAAAAATTTTTGTAATCTTAAGATTGAAAAAGCCTTCCTAAACTACCTTTGCCCTGGCTGCTTCAGCCCACCAGAATACTGACTTACAGGTGTTCACCAGCATGCCCAGCTTAGAATTTTAAATTTTGATAAAACCCAATAATTAATATCTTATTATTGAATTTTGTGTCCTTTCCAAGAAATACTGGCATACCTGAAAAATCACAAAGATATTTTCCTATGTTTTCTTCTAAAAACTTTATGGTTCTCACTCTCATGGTTAGGTTTATGATTCATCTCAAGTTACTTTTTGTACATAGAATGAAATGGGGGAAAAGTTCACTTTTTTCCATACATACAAATATCCTATTGCTCCAGAAGCATATGCTAAAATGCTTTTTTTGAACCACTGAATTGATTGTTGATTCTACTCATATGAAGTGGTATTTTACTGTGCTTTAATTTGCATATCCTTTATAGCTAGTGATGTTGAACATTTTTTCATGTGTTTATTGGTCTATGTATCTTTGAAGAGATGTTTATTCAAGACCTTTGCTCATTTTAAATCAGGTTATTTTTTGTTGTTAAATTTGAGAAATTTTTATATATTCAAAAAATTAATTCCTTATCATGTATATTTTTCTCCCATTTTGTGCGTTGTCTTTTCACTCTGTCGACAATATCTTGCGATGTAGAAAAGTTTATTTTTTGAATTTTGAAAAATTCACTTTACCTATTTTTCTTTTTGTTGCCCATGTTTTTGGTGTCATAACCAGAAGATCGCTGCCATATCCAATGTCATAAAGCTTTCTCTGTATGTTTCCTTCTAGCACTTCATTGTAGTCAGTGCTTACAAGAGCTTGCAGGGCTGGGGCAAGGCTCCTCAGGAGCTGCCCAAGGGCCAGTGCTGGAGGCTAGAGAGTCTGTGCAGGCAGGCCGAAAAGCTGGTGCTCGAAGCTGAAGAATCTGTGCCGAAAGTCAGGAGACAATGCTCAAGGCGAAAACTGGCACTCCCCCAAAAAGAACAACAGCCATCCTTGGCTAAGGCGAGGACGGAAGTGCCTCCAAGGAAAATCAGCATGAAATCCTCCCCTCCCGTTCTCCCTTCATACCGTTCTGACAACAAGCCCCCTTAAAGTGGGTCTTCCATACCCTGAACCACGCTGACTCCTCTGGGCGGTCCCACTCGAGTTGACAATCAATTAACCACCACACAATTATGTAGTTTGCATTATGCATCTTATCAGTACAAATGTTTTTATTATGTTCACTGTATTTTGCCCTAGATTTTACTTTGTCTGCTTTGCTACCAGTGCAGAAAAACTGAGTGAGCAAAGTATGGTGTGGAAGACAGCAGCTAGAAGGAGTAGGAGGCAGGCAGAGAGCGGACAAACTCCGGCCAGAGGGAAAGAGCCGAGAAAGCAAAGGAATGGCAAACAGGCTGACACCAGGAGGAGTTAGCAAGTTTCCTGTTTTGAAATCAATCTCCATTCCCACCCGAAAATTCTGCACTTTAATGAAAGGCTGGGAATTTCCTGGTGAATTATGCCATAGTGTGAACTGTTTTGGGAGCAAGGACTTTGCTAGCTAAGGCCACATTCATCCTCTATGCTCTTGAGTTTCCTGAGTTTAACTCAGATTTAAACTCTTTGAGACGGTGTTAGCACGCACAGGGCTCCATTCACATCATATGAGGACAGAATGACATTATTGCAATAATGAGGAAATGGGAAAACAGGATAAGGTGAAGAATGTTTAAGAGACTTAAAATACTGGAAAAATATCCAAGACAAAATACTCTCTTACATAGGAAATTAAATAACTTAAAAGGAGGAATTCAAGGGGTTAAAGGCTAAAATTTAGTAAGGGAAGTACTGATTGTAACCTGAGTATTTCAATCATTTTAAAATTAATAAATACATTCTTTTAATCATTCAGTTAATAATTATATGTTTATGTGAAGAAATACTGATTACTTGTCTACTGTCCTCTACATCAACAATTTTCTATTCTGTGAAAATCTGCAAAAATATTTCCTTCTCTTTTTTGTATTTCTTACTGCACAGTCTTACACATGAGATGAGATTGACATTTGTCCTAGAATTAGGTAGCTTTTGGCAGAGGTCATAAGACATGATCTGTGGGTGAAATCCAAGACAGGGTTACCTCAGACAAGGAGGTAAATCCCAGAAGTAGCCTCCGAGACGGGTTAATTTATTAAAATATGTGACATTTTGAGAAGATGGAGAATTTAATTTTTAAAACAAAGGCTATAAACAACATAACTAATTTCCCTTTCTTTTTCTCTGGGTATCCTTAAGAAACAAGTAATTTTTTTGCAGAATACTGTTCAGTTAATCAGAACTAAAATCCTTATGTAGTAAATGAGAGAGAAAACATTTCCCTCATGTTATTATAATATTCTCTTTTTTAAAAAGTTTTTTGAAGAAAAATTTTAGATTTACAGCCAAATTGAGAAGAAATGACAGAAAGTTTTCCCTGTTTCACACCAACTTCCTCATCCCACTTCCCCCAGTATCCACATGTCCTACCAGGGTGGTAGATATATTACAGGTGATGAAGCTACAATGACATATTATCACTCAAAGTCCACAGTTTGTATTAGGGTTTGCTTGGTATAGCACTTTCTATGAGTTTGGACAAATGTACAATGATATATTCATTGTTATACTATCACTCAGAGTATTTCAGGGCAGAATATTCTGCCCTAAAAATCCTCTGTGTTCCATCTATTCATCTCTCTCTGTCTTGGTCTCTCTCTATCTCTCTCTCTGTCTCTGTCTCTGTCTCTCTTTCTCTCTCCATTAACTCTTGGCAACCACTGGTCTTTCTACTGTCTGCATAGTTTTGCCTTTTCCAGAATGCATACAGTATGCAGTCTTTTCAGAGTGACTTCTTTTACTTAGTAATATAGGTTTCTTCCACATTTTTAATGGCTTGAGAGTTTATTTCTTCTTAGAACTGGAAAAATTCCATTGTCTAGACATAACCATTTATTTGTTCATTTATCTACTGAAGAGCACTTTGGTTGCTTCCAACATTTTGGGAATTATAAATAAAGCTGCAATAGTTTTTCTTTTTTAAGTAATAAATGTTTGGGGATTATGTGTATAAATTGGGACTCTTGGGCATAGTTGTATTATCTCCTCTGTCCATACTTACACTCCATGCTGATCTCATCTAGTACTCCAGCTTACGTACTATATATGTGCTGACTACTCTCAAATTTGTATCTCATCTCAAACTCTTCTCTTCTCCACCCAGATTCATATAGTCAAAGACCTTGATATTTCCACTTGGATGTCCAACAGACATATGGAACTCAACCTATTCAAAACTGAAGTTCTGATCTTCCCCTCTATCTCCTGCCTTTGGTCTGTCCTACTTGTGGCCTTCTGTCTCAATTAATTCCATCTTTCTAGGTACTCAGGGCTAGACCACTGGAAACCTTTCTTTCTCTCCTATCCCTCTTCTAATCCATCAGGAAATCATGCAAAATCTTCCCAATATGTAGATTCGTCTGACTCCTTGACAGAGCTACTGTTTTAAACCTCTACCATCTCTCACTTCTAGAAGCTAAAATAGCCTCCTAAATAATGCTTTGTCCCTATTACTAGTTTCAATATTATAACTTGGAGTTTTCTTTTATTATTTTACTTGAAACAATAAAAAAGTTATAAAAAGCTGCAAGTTTAATACAAAGACTTTATTTTCCTGAACCACTTGAGTGTAAATTGTTGACTTGCTGCCCATCAACCTCCAGTACCTGAACACATTAGTATTTCCTACAATCATTAACCTAATGTAACAACAATGTAACAATAAAGTCAGGAAACTAACAATGACATATCTCTCTTAATACTCAAACTACATACAAGTCTCACAATTTTGGTTCGAATAATGCCTTTTATAGCAGAAGGATCTAGTTCTGCACCCTGGGTTATGTTATTGTCATAGCTTTTTCTTTTTTAGACCAACATTTTCTTGACTTTTAAGATGTTGGTACAGTGCTTGCTTTGGCAGTGCATGTACTAAGATGTTGGTAGTTTGGAAGATCAAAGACCGGTTATTTTGCAAAATATTTCTCACTATGTATATGTCTAATGCTTCCTTAAAAGCATACTTAGAGTATGCTTCTATGGCAAGAATATTACAGAGGTGAGCTATGTTATTCTTGAATCCTATAAAGTGGCATGTAACTTCAATTTGTTCTATTCCTGTTGAGATTCAATGCGATCTCTTGCTGCCTGCCAGTTTCCTCCAGTGTAGAGCTACTATTTTCTCCCTTTGTAATCAATAAATATGTTGCATGAAGGTACTTGGAAACTAGGTAAATATCCTGTTCCTTATCATATTTGTGTACTTATTTCTATTTGTAAAGACTCATGACTTCCTATTTTATTCCACTTCAAACTTAATTTTATACAATGCTATTATTCATTTTATTATTTTATTCTTAAATTATATACTGTTATTTATTTTGATGCTCAATTTGTCTCTAATTCTGCTAGTGTAAGCCCCTATTTTCTATATCCTTTCGTTTTGTTCCCATCATTCTTTGAAAATATATGTATTTGGCACAATGAAAAGTTTCATTATTCATCTTCTAGTTGCCCAGCTTTTGCCCTGTGTCTCCAAGGCCTGCCAGTTCTTTTTCTGTGGGCACCCCTTCCCTACACAGTCACCCTCATCTCCTACTTGCAGTTCCTGCTCTTTGACCAGGATGCTTCTATGTAGGATTCCCTCCTTCCCTTAATTACACTCTGTCACACTGTTCAAATCCTTTGAACCAAAGTAGTATCATGTCACTTCTCCAGCTCAAAGTTTAAAAATGGCTCCCATTAGTCCACACCTGTGCTACAAACTTGGACACAATCAAATCTTCCTTACTTTTCCCATTTTCTCTCCTATGGCTCTCACCTTTTTTGACCTACCATGTGTGCATACAAGAACCCCCCAATTTTTTTCAGGATCTTTGCTCTTCTTGGGAATTTTCTTCTAGGGAACCTCTTGACCAGCTGCCCCATGTCCTCCAGGTCTTTGCTGAAATTTCACATTTTCAGTGAGACATTCTCAATACTGGAATTTAACATAGTAAACTTGCCTTTGCATGGGTTAGTATTTCTTTCCTTTAGCAAAGTGCATAAGTGCATCCGTTTGGCAATGGAAGCTGATGCCCACCAGACTGAGCCAGCAGACAAGCAGAACCAAAAGACATCTGAGCTGCTCAGATGAAGAAAATGAGAGGATTCAAAGCCTGCATAGACAGCTTCTCAGCAAAAGGGTGGTGACTTTGGGAGCAATTGAGAATGGTGATGAGAGATATGAACAAGATCCAGGGATGATCCAGGAACATTTAGGAAAAATGATGTCTGACTCAAATGTATATTGTTGGCTGGACATTGCAGCAACACAGCCGTCTTGTCTGGGGGCATTGCACATGTGGTTTTTAGTGGCAATAACTTACTGAGGTAGAAGGTAGCAATGAGAACACATGGACTGCCTCTTGAGGAGGAAACCAGCCATCTCACAGCAAAATGGATGATGGCTTATACTGCTGAACACGCTCTTATAGGGAAGGGTGATCCCAGAAAGCTGAAGGGTAGAGGCTTTTAAGTATAAGTGACACTCGCAGATATGAGTCCTCCTAAAACCCATCTGTCTGACACGGTATAAATGAATACCTATAACCTGCTCATGCAAAGAGAATTCACCATTCAAAGAATCCCATCTGAAACTGCTGGATATGAGCTAGAATTGAGAAAGTCCTGGATGGAGATGAAGCTTTCATCCCAAATGGAATATGTATTATGCAGGGCAGAGCCACAAGATCAAAGATAATGTATTTTTATCTAACATGCATTTAAATATTATATATTAAAGCAGTGATTATAGAATAGACTGCAGCATTGACTCTGAATTTTAAATAAATTTAAAATTTCAGAGGAATTTTACACTCATAGTAACCTGTTATAGATCATGATTTCGCACCCATGGGAGTTGTGTATTCCCCTTTGCCATTGGTGTTACCATGTTATAAGAGTTGAAGAAATACCGAAAAAAAGAGTAAGAAATCTGAAGTCAGTGTCCTTTCCTCATACTGTTGACCTCATGCCAAGTCACCAACTTCATCGGTTTCTCTTGCTTATAAAATAAGGAAGTTGACAATATGACTTTTAGTTAGGCTGCTTTTGACTTTTTGGTGGCAGGGGCGGGGTTTGCTGGGGATCGTACTCAGGGCCTTGCACTTGCCAGGCAAGTGTTCTGCCATTGAGCTAAATCCCCAGCCCTGCTTTTGACTTTTAAGAACGCTCTCACTCTTCCTTTCCCTCTGTCTCAACATCTCTTTTGCTGTAGGTTTGTTCTATATTCCTCTCTACCATTTGCCTTCAGCAGCATTTTCATGTCCAAGCTACTCTTAATTTCTACTTTCTCCTGACTTTGGCCTTTATCTGGTGCACTATGATTGTACCAACTTTCCCTAGTTTCTTACAGTTCTTAATGTTTATTTTTGCCTTTGCTATCAATTGTTCATGCTGTCGGTTTCCATGTAATCCCTTATCCTGGAAAGGAATCTGATTGCCAAGTTCATCTCTCGAAACGATTCTCCCAGTTTATAAGTTGTGGGACAGCTAAGTTATCAGTTACTCTAAGATTAGCGGCCCACGTTGCTACCACTGACAGTCGGGAAGAGATGGGGTGTTAAGGGAGAAAATATGGCTGCTGTCCCTTAGCAGGGCTTTAGAAAAGTCATATTTCTTTGGAATGTAATTGGCAGAAATTAAAGAAAAAGGTCAGGTTTAACTCCAAACCTCTTCTGACTCACCAGTTCTCTGATAAGCAATACAGAGTCTGGTACCCAGGTTTGCTACTGTTACCTTTCTGATACGCAGGGGAAAGGGAGACCTCATTACCTATCATCTTTAGTTCCTATGTGGGCTCTTTGGCTGGATCTAGGAACTCTATCAACACAAGGGCTGACTGACAAGAGAAAATCATAAGTTTTATCAAATTTACATGTGCATGAAGAATCTTCACATGAGAGTGGAGTTTGAAGAAAGAACCAAATCATACTTTTATCCTTTTTACAGATACAACAACACATTTGTGAAGGAATGATAGGATGCGTGGGTATCTGGACCAAGGTAGTGAATTCTATAGATGTTTTAAGATGTTGGGGGTAGATAGAAACTCATGCAGGATAAAGGTTATATCAAAGAATTTGTTTATTCGGATTCATTGCAACTCCTATTACCAGTCTCTGGTGATCAAGCCTCTTTTCATGCCTTAGTATGTGAAAGCCATCTCTCTCAAAAGAATCTTTACAGCTTGCTGCATATGAGAGATAGGTCAAGTGCTGTTTCAGAAGCGACAGTTCTCCTAGTGATGTCAGCTTGAAATAATGACTACACCAATTCTATATACTTTGAGATGATATACCCTTAATTCCTTTAGATATTTAGGGTCCCATTTTCTGTATGTTAATGAACTTTTTCATAAGAAAAAGAAATTCTAGAAAATGAGTATGATGTTACCTAAAGTTTTAAAAGCTGTTGAATATTTTAGGCTCACTAGAGATACAAGTTAATTCCTCGTCAATGTCCTTTCATTTAGTTCAACAAGTATTTAATGAATGCAATTCTGGATCAGGCATTGTTTTATATAGTGGAGATATAGCAAGGAGAAATAAGTAAAATTCTTTTCATTATGGAGTTTATACTCCAGTAAAATTAAAGAGCTTTTCTTTGCTTGTTATTTAAAAAAAAAAAAAAAACCACTTTAAACATACAGAATTATACAACAAAAATTTACATATTTGGTATTCTGTCAGACATCAACACTTTGCCACACTTGTTTGTTATTCTTTTTCTTTAAGAAAATCATTGTATACAGTAGTACTAAAATTCTCCATGTAGCTTTCAATCCTATTGAAGTTGATAAACTCTTTATTTTCCTTCCTCAGAATATTATGGACTGAACTGTGTCTCCCTACCCCATATGCCATTCATATAATGAAGCTTAACCCCCAACTGTATTAGGGCTTATAAGGAGATAATTAAGGTGAAATGAGGCTATAAGAGTGGGACCCTAATCTGACAGGGTCATCACCGTTCAAGAAGAGGAGAGAGGGGTTGGGGATTTAGCTCAAGTGCCAGGTCCTGAGTGCTTGCCTAGCAAGTGCAAGGTCCTGCGTTTTGTCCCTAGCACACACACACATCCCCCCAAAAAGAAGAGGAAAGAGTAGAGCTCTCTCTGCCATTTGAGGATGAAAGAAGACGGTGACAAGCCAGGAGAACCTTCACCAGGAGGCAAATCAGCTGGACTCTTGATCTTGGATTTCCCAGCATCAAGCAATAGAAACAAATTTCTGTCGTGCAACCCACTCAGTCTAAGGTGTTTTGTTACTGGAGTTCAAGCAGACCAAGACACAAAGGATATCTTAATGTTGGTGTTTATCAACTCCAAGGAAGATTTGAACTTTTACTATATTTATGTGGCTCCATGAATAAGAATTAAATAGCTTTTTTTTCAGTTTTAAAAATAGTACAATGCTTTATATGAGTATTCTAAAGAAGTGGTCAATTTTCATCACAGCCTCTTTGAAAATTTGAATGAGATTATGACTAATTTTTCCACAGTGAAGTGTAAAACATTTTGTACAAAAGTTCAGATAGTTTATAAAACATGAAGCTCAGTCACAAACCCCAGATGAAAAACCTTTTCTCTAGTTGTAACTACTCTCCATACAATGCATCCCAGGATATCACAAGGCCCTAGTCACCTAGAAATAGAGCAAATCACACCTACTATTCCATCCTTACTGAACTGGGAAGTAGGTTCACATTTTAGAAAGATACACAAGCATAATAATTGGAAACAAAAATGATTTGTGCAAATCTTGAGAAAATCAAATTATCTCTATCTCCCACTTTTCAAGTTTTAAAATAATTGAGGTCCAGCAGCAGAGAATCACACAGTAAATAAGGATATTGGTTTGATAATAAGGCTAGAGGAGTAAATATAAAATAGGTTTTCTTTAATATGAAAAGAAGGATCATACCTATTACAAATAGAAATTAAAAAGTGACATTTTTGTAATTCAATACTTTGATTGCCACAGTTAAATATCAAGTGACATCCTACTTTCCTGGAAAATGTGAAGACATTTATTTACCTACCTGGGAAACTGGAAAGCAAAGGATTTTTTAAAAACCTGGTGTGAAATATCTTGGAAAGGATTCCTAGCACAGGAGTCTAACAGTTCTTTGGCATGCTGGTTGTCTCCATACTACATTTCCCTTTACTCTGATAATGACAGAATACTGTGAAAGACCTTCCAGGCCAAATGAATGTTTACACATGAATTGCCACCTGGCATGAACACAGAAAGAAATATTGATTTTAAATACAGCCATTTGAGAAGTCAGGAAGGGGAAAAGAGTATGGAACCAACTGAAATCGAATGAGTCTAGCCAAGCTGTAGAAAGGGAAGGTTGAACGGTTGGGCAAAAAATAACACAGGTCTAGAATGAAGTGGGCCATTATCTGGGAATAGTATTCTTGGTTTGTTGAAATCTACCATTGCCTAACTTTATGTTATCAGCGAGCACTTGAAGATATGAATACACATTCTAAGATTATCCCTGGAGCAAATATTTCTCAGGCAGAGAGGAAAAGGAAGTCTTAACTATCAAAGCTGAGAAACAGAAGAGAATATATATTAAGTGAAAAAGAGACCAAAGTCTATGAGTAGAAGAGCAATGAGAACACAGGTAATTTTTAGGCCGTTGGAAATAAAGAGAAGCAAAGTGACTGAGATATAGAAGGAAAGAGGTTGAAAAGCCTGAATTGCTAATGCCTTGAGGAATATTATTCTAATAGGTGACTGATTACTAAATTAGACAGTAGAAATGGGAACTGGTATGCACATTTAAAGTTTGTTGCTATCTGTGTTTTAACCATGCATCATATCTATCTTTCTCTATCTACCTATATCTATCTATTTATATCTGTATCTCCTCTCCTCCTGGAAGGATTTAGGAAGGGAGATAATATTAAGATTAAGGAGAAAAAAAACAATAGGAAAGGAACACCTTGACGGGCTCCTCATTAGGGTGGTTTTCCCAGAGATTATGCGTATTAGTCAATTAGTGTTTTTCAGAGAAAAAGACCCAACAAGATATTAGTTTATATTTAGACGTTACCCCCAAAGCTTTATGCACTCATAGCGGGGGCATAAAGGTGATTGGATCTTGAGGGCGTGATAAATGTGATGTTGGGAAGTGAAGCTTGGTTAGACAATGGGGGTCACTGTGGGCACGGCCTATAAAACCAGGCAGACTGCATGTCCCAGTTCAAAGGCTAGTAGGCAGGAAGATTCTCTTCTGGGGGAGGTATAACCTTTTGATAAATTCTGATTTTCTCCTGATTGGATGAGGCTCCTTCAAGTTTCATACTACAATCTGCTCAATTCAGTCCTCTAATTTTAATGTTAGTCTCATCCCAAAACACCCTCATAGAAACATGTAGAATAATATTTGACCAAATACCTGGATATCCTGTGGCCCAATCAAGTTGACACATGAAATTAACTGTCATGTTGTGGTAGGCCGATAAATGTCCCCCCTACCCTCAGGAAGAGGCAGTATGAATCTGGGGGCAGAGATGTGAGTGATACAACTATAAGCCAAGGAATCCCAGCATACGGCAGCATCTGGGCAGCCAGGGATAAGGGCCTCCCTTACAACCTGTGGAAGCTTGTCGCTGCCATCCCCTTGATTTTGACTCTCTGAAACTGACTTCAGACTTCTTGCCTCCAGAATTGTAATAAAATAAATTTGTTGTTTTACATGGTGGAGTTTGTATTAACTTGTTACAGCGGCCGTAGGATGGTAATACAGCAATCAAACCAGTGAAGAATTACATATCAGGGATATCAAAGGCTATATTCAAGCTAACACTGAATGAGGGCTTTGAGAGTTAAATAATTTTATTAGAATCTTCCTGCATTAGCCTCTTTGACATTTCAATGAGGTAACTATGTGAGTTTCCCAAAGTAAGGAGGTATATGAGAAAAGACTTAAGGACTTATCCTGCTTTTTCAGTACAGTTGTATTTCAGAACAATCAAATAAACCAACTGATAAAGAAAGCTCATTTTTTATACAGAGAGAAGGAATGATAGAGTTAGCAAATCACTAATATTAAACTCCAGGTAAAAACACATCCAGGTGAGCATCATCTGTGGTTGGTAATGTCATTAGATCAGTGGTTCTCAAGCTTTGGCTGCTCACTGGGATCATTTGGGGCTTTGAAAACTACTAACACCTATTGCTACCACTGGAGATTCTGATGAAATTGGTCTGGAATGGGTTCTGGGCATCAAAATAGCTACATGCACCCAGATGATTCCTGATGAGCCATCCAAGTTATAAATTATGGCATGTTTACCCTGAGTAGTCCTATGTAGCCAAAATATTCACATGTGGCTAACACATCACTCTACAGATTTTTTTCTAATCATAAAAGGAAAATGCATCTTATAAGAAAGAGACCTAGCTGTCATCACTTCAACCAAATTTAGCATTGTGATGTTTAGAATTACTAGACATCCTTTACCTTCTGATGTGATATAACATGGCCAGCTATTGATAACTTTAAAATAGATACTGCATTTTTTTGTTTTGTTTTTTGTGGTGCTGGGGATCGAACTCAGGGCCTTGTGCTTGCAAGGCAAGCACTCTAACCACTGAGCTAAATCCCCAGCCCTTAGATACTGCATTTGATGATGTAAAACTCCACGTAAAATTAAAGACTACAACTGAACTAGAAGCTATAAAGGAAAGATACATGGTTCCAGGAAAGGGTCTAATGGTCCAGACCTAGTGCTGTCCACCATGGTAGTATGACCTGAAAAGAGAGTCTTATGTTTCTGCCAAATGTTCATTTCCTGCTGGAGGGCACTACGGTCAGAATACCTTTCACTGTAACTCTGCTATGAATTCACAAGCCAGCCCCTGATTCATCACTACTACTCTTTCCTTCCATAGGCAAACTGGGAGGTTCACTGGCTTTGGTATAAAACAGTTCTGTGTTTTAATTCTGTCTCTGCCACTTAGTAGCTCTGCGATGTTAGGGATAGCATAACCTCTCTGAGCATCAATTTATCTCACGTACACAATGGGAACAACAATACCTACTTTACTGTGTAATTGTTGTGAGGATTAACTAATACAGGTGTAAAGTATTTAGGAAAAAATCCTGGCAGATAGTAAATGCTCAATCAATGATAACCCTTTTGCTTTAGCAGGTCAGCTTTCTGTTACTGTGAAAAAAATGTCAATTTAAGAAAGGTTTATTTTGGTTCATGGTTTCAGAGCTTTCAGTCTTTGGCCGGCTGGCTCCATTACTTTCAGGCCTGTGGTGAGGTAGAAATATCATGGCACTATCTTTGATCTAGGGAGCAGGGAGGGAAGGAACTAGAGAGGAAGGGGCTGGGGACCAGGTATAGTGCCTAAGGTCAGGCCCCCAAGAACTACTCCCTTCGGTTAGGCCCCACTTGTTCAATTTCTGTTACCACCCAAGAATGCCATCAAATTATGATCTCATGAATGAATTAATCCATTAATGAAATTAGAGCCCCCATAATCCAATCGCCTTCCCAAAGCTCTGCTTCTGAACACGTTAGACTTTGAGGGGGATACTTCAAATAGGCTCTGATCATATTCTTGTCAAACTGGTGAAAACAATAACTTTTCTTGCCAACAGGGTAGTGTACCTTGTGTCCTCAGTATGCACAGTGGGCCCTCCCTGTCCACGGGTCCTGCAGCCATCAATTCAACCAACCACAGGTAGAAAATATTATGAGAAAAATGACAACTGTACTGATTATGTATGGACTTTTTTTCTTGCCATTATTCATTAAGCAATATGGTACAACAACTATTTATATAACATTTACATTTTTTATGCACTATAAGTAATCTAGAAATGATTTAAGTATGTAGGAGGATGTACATGTGTTATATGCAAATATCATTCACTTTAATATATAGAATTTGAAGATCCACGGATTTTGGCATCGGTGGGGTTCCTGGACCTTGAGAATACCAAGGGACAACTGTCCAGAAATGCCAACGTATAGATTTTTGATTCCTTCTCTAGGAGGGCTCCAAAATTCAACTCGTCTGGATGAGATGATAACAGTAACGTCTACGCACAGGATGTATCCTACGTGGTCCACCTCATCCCTGAGTTCTGTCCCCCTGCCTCTCTTGTGAACTTCCATACAGAATGAATCGCACTCCTCATTCTAGCTAAGCTTGCTTTACTGAACAATCACTCCTCACGCACTTGTTAACGTTATTCTAAGCACTGGGGAAACAGTGCAATGGACACAGTACTGTAGTTGTATGCATGAAGCTTATCCCTAGTGAAGCAACAGATAAACTCAAAAGTAGAGATTGTGAGTAGCTCAGCGGTGGCCTAGATTTAGCACTGAGGGAATGGGAGATGATAGCTAGTGGGGAGAGTATTGTTTTGGGATAACAAAAATGAAACAACAAAAAAAAAGCTCGCTAAAAATAGAGCTACTGTTTGATCCATCTATACCACCTCTTAGTATATACCAGAAGGAATTAAAGTCAGCATACTTTGGGATACCTGCATATCTGTTTATTGCACAATTGACAACAGTCATGTAGTTAACAGCATATAGTTAAGAAATCATTATGTCGATAGGAATTTATATTGATGTGAAAAGAAGTCCATTACACTCTTTTAAGTGAAATAGCAGATCACAAATAGTGTATAGGGCATTGCCAATTTTTTAAAAGTGTATTAACATATAGGGGCATCAAGAAATTGTCTAGAATGGTATACACTTATTTTTTTAATCTGCCTCTGGAAGTGAGATGATGAGCATTTTTAAATAGTTTTTTAAATTTATGCTATTATAAAATGTTTCTAAGGGGAAGAAATGAAGAATTGCTGTAAGTATGTGAGGTGATGGATATGTTAATTAGCTTCATTGTAGTAATTATTCACAGTGTATATGTATCTCAAAACATGATATATGCGTTAAATATATATGATTTTATTTGTCAATTATACTCAATAAAAAGTGAGTTAATATAAAAATCAAAAGCAAATAAATGTATAGTATAATTCCAGATAAGTCCTGTGATGAAAATAAAACAGTAATTAGATGGAGCGTGAGGAAGGGCAGGAAGAGTTTTCTTCAGCTAGGATGGTTAGGGATTATTTTTTTCCTTTGCAGAGGAAACATTTCACCTGAAAAGAATAAGGAAATAGGAATCACGCAAAGATCAAGGGAGGAGACAGCTGGAGACAGCAGCTTGTACAAAGGGCGGAATGACTTTGGGGTGTTGGAAGAATTGAAGGGGGGCCTGTGTGACTGCAAGGGGGTGGTGAGAGACGGGGTCAGAGAAGGAAGCAGGGGGTAGATCATGCAGGACCATAGTAAGGAGTTGGATTGTATTCTCTTGGAATGTAAGAGAGTCCAAGCAAGATTTTCATCTTGGAAAGATTACTGTGTGCTGTGTGGGCAGTGGGCCCTGTGGGGAAAGCAGCAGAGGAAGGTTGGCTAGTGGGAGGTTGTCATAGGTGTTTCGGACAGATAAGATGGCTAAACTAAGGTTACGGCAACAGGCATAAGAAGGGCTGGCAGAAAGTATGAAATGTGTTGAACAACAGAACTTGTTAATAAGAAGTGGGTATAAGGGAATGAGAGCAATCAAGAATGTCCCTCAGATTCTCAGCCTAAACAACAAATGACTGCTGGTTCCATTTATATAGATAAGAAAAACTTCGGGGGAGTGGATTTTTGAAAAGATTAAAAAAAAGAAACCTGGTTTGGTCTTTAAATTACACATTCTATTAGACAACAAACTGGAAATGTCAAATAACCAACAGAAGTACAAGTTTGGAACTCAGGGGAAATTCTGGCCTTAGCCATAAATTCGAGACTCATTAGCCTGTTAGTTTAGGTAGTAGCAGAGCTATGAGGAACAATGTAGATGGAGAAGCAAAAGGCCTAAGGACAGAGATCTGGGGCACACCAGCATGTCCAACAATAATTGTCACAGTTGTGGCCTTGAGTTCTCACATCTAGGCTCCCTACCTAGTGCTGCCTACCTTCCTGGCCCAGGTGGTCTTCCTGTTTTCTCAAGTTACTGATTTTGCCCTTTTCTAAACCCTAGCTGATTTTCTAACCTGGCTGCCTCACTGGGGACTTATTGTTTCCCGGCCTTGCTTGGTTTCTTTATCTCTTTACTGTGCATATATTTTGTTTCCCCAGGTAGTTTGCCTCCTCCAGGAAGGAAGTGAACATATCTAATAAATTCCTGAATCTCCTTCAAAATCTGACAGAAAGCCATTACATGCTCAGAAATACACGCTGACTGATAGGGTAAGGCTGCTTGGGAAATGCCCACAAGGACATGCTGGCACCACTGTGTTTATAAACCCCACATCTGGCACACTCTTTCCCATGGTGATGCCACCCAGACAGGGCTACACCATGGAAGAGTAAATAAGCACCAGAAAATCTCCTGGCAAGGCAGGCGAATAAAGCAAAGTACAAAGAAGTGAAAATACCTTTTTGAAAATTGAACACAGACAAGCAAAGAAAAACAAAACACCACAATGCAAACAAAATTCAGACTCTACTAGATGGGAAAAGGCCTTCAGCACCCACTCTAGGACTCAGATCCAAGATCTATTTGTTGAATGAGGCAAGCCAATTTGAAAATGAAATAAAGTTAGCCCTTATTACAGTGCTAGAACATTTATATTTCTCAAAGGGTTGTGGCAGAGTGTGTTCTCTGTATTTCTTTTTTTTTTGCTTGACTATTACAAGTTGCTTGTTTTTTAAAGAGCTGTTGGATCCTCGTTAGCTGTGGCCAGAATGCTGATTCCTTGCAGCTTTCTCAAAGCCGCACAGCATTCGATTAGCAGCACAAAAAGACAAAGAAACTTGTAGGGACAGAGACATGGAGGCAGGGAAGAAAACGGAAGGAAAGCTGTGCATTGAATCCAGGGAACAAAAAAAGAAACCCTTAGCAGCAGATGTCTGGGAGGAAGAATACGAAAATGCTGATGAATGGAATGGAGCTGGAACCATTAGAAACAAAGAAAAGATGAGAATATTGGACGGGGAAAGGCACAACACAGAACATGAATCAGAGAAGATGGAACGAACAGAAAAATAGCTAGAAATAATAGGTGAAGTGTGAGCCATGGGAAAACTGTACACTAAAATGGGAAACATAATAATTCTCCATAGGAGATTACTTTGGAATATTTTTGAGGCCTTGGGAACACTTGGTTAAAATGATGAATAACAATGTTTTCAATCGAATTAGACATTATTAATTAACTGTAGTGGCGTAGCACATGGTTGAACATATTTGGAAAATCAGAAAATAGACAATATATAATTTATGAAAGTCAGAGGGAAGGAATTGTTTTAGCTCCTCCTTAATAATGTGTAGATTCTTAGGGCAATAAGTGAGCTTTCACTGATGTTTCTACTATTAATGAGATCGACCTATGCACTGTGCTGTGTGCCAAAACTAATACGAATACAAAAATTCAGAAAATGAAGGAGCAATTTCTTTTCAAGGGCCTTCTGTATTGCAAGAAGACTGTTTTATTTTGTTTTGTTTTTACTTCTCAAACTCACATTCACACAACTGTAGCATATAAAGGTAGAAATTATCCTATGAGCATACTTTGTTCATTCCCTTTGGCTCTAAATGCAAATCCTAAGGTTCTATCTAGTTGGAAAGTTTTGACCATGGTCTATATAAATTTATACAGCTAAATCTGTTGATACTGTTTCTAAGAGGACAGACAAGTTTGAGTGACAGATGAACACCCATGTATCCAGTCTGCCTATTGTAATCGATCCAGATGGCAGCAGAGTCCCCAGAAGTCCCGCCCTGTGCCATCTGGGCTGCTGGGGTTGGCCAGTTTTTAGATGTTTTCTGGATAAATCACATCATGGAGGGTGTGGAAAGGACGAAGTCATTGGCCAAACCCATTAATTGATTTGTTTCATACAAATATTATTTTTAGTCCTTGTTACCAAAAAATTGAAGTTAAGAAAAGTATCAAGAAAAGTATTCGATTTGAAAGCTGGGATGGCTAGCTGCAAAGTACCTGCCCACCATCTGACCCTGGGAAGCTAAGGTGCTTGTCTAGTGGCCGTGTGCAGGCTTCACAGGATACCAACCAACCTTCAAGACTCCAGGGAACACTTCTTAGGTGTTCATGCCAGGTCCAGTAGAGACTCTGGGTAAGATCAGCCTAAAAGAGGCAGAAAATTGGCCACAGCTTTGGACTTCAGAAGCTCTGAGGGTATCCAAGAAGGGGAAGTCGATAACGGGTCTCATGAGTGATTTAGAATCTCTGCAACTATCTGCTTCCCTCGATAGCTCTTGACCAGGTTTGGGCTCCGAACAGTAAAAGGCTCTGGTGGGGGACTGCAGCAAATGAGGAGGTTCCAGGTGCTGAATCTCAGAAGTGCTGAACATTATCATGACCACTTGCTAGAGGACATAATTAGGGAAGACAAAGTTATCTACTGTATTCCTCTTTTAGAGTTTGAGGAGTAGAGTGTCTATGAGAGGAGAAATAATATGAGTAAATGCAAATCCCAATAGTGGGCTTGCATTGCATCTTTTTAATCAGAGAAAGGAACACAACCATGGAAAGGTTAATGGATTCGCTCAAGGCTTCAGCCAGTCAGAGATGAAACACTATTCTTTTCCTTCCACAAAACTGCATTTCTTCTGCACAAGCCAAAATATTTCATGCCCTCACAGAACAAAAAGAACTAATAAGAGAATGGTTCAAAACCCGACCCTTGACCCTTGGCAGGTGGCCATTATATACTGCACTTTACATGTAACATGTCTTCTCATATGCCTCTACTCCCACTTCCGGGGCATTTGACAGTGAATGGATCACTCCCTGCACAGACTAGGCAGCCTGAGTTTGAAATGACTTCACACTTGTCTTAATAGGCATGACCCTTACTCCTGGGACACATTTCTCACTGTCACATCTGCATGGTGGCTTGAATCAAGACAGTGATTCATTTGAGTTTTTCACATTCTCTCTTTCTTTACTAGAAGAACCTTTGGGTCATGGATGGTTTGGGCTCCATCCCCTTTCATCCTTTATTTATAAAAAGCATGAACACTCTCCTTGTTCATAAGGAGGCCTGGTTCACTTTCACCCCATTTTCTTTTGTTCACAGGGTCAGTATTTTTTGGTTTTGTTTTGTTTTTGCAGTACTGGTGATTCAATCCAGAGCCTCACGCATACTAAGCAAGCACTCTACCACTGAGGTCCTACCCAGCCCCACAGTCAGTACTTTTGTCTTCTGTCTTCACAAAGGTTATTTATATAGATCTGATGAAAAGGAGCCCCAAAGAAGGAATCCCTTTAAGGGCCCTTATCATTCTATGGCTTGTCAAACCCCATGTAACCTGTCTTTTGCCTTCCTACTTCTCATATGGCCCAGTGTATTTTTCTCTGCTGGGTACAGTTATAGACAGTGGATATTTTTCTCCATATAAAGACAGGCCAAAAGCAATTTTAGGTACATTAAAAATAAATGGGTTGTCTCCGAAGTAGTGAACTTCTTGGCTCTTGAGGTGTGTAATGCATATGCAATGGCCAATGGTCAGGAATCAGAAATAACATTAGAAGAGATTCATACAGCAGATTAGGGTAGCTCAATAGCAAACATTTGAGTATTTTTTATGCTAAAGATAAGAAAAGCAAAGAAAAATAAAGCAGCCTAGCAGAGTTAGCTTAGAAGGTCCTCAGGCATCTTTCAACTTTATACTCTATCTAGATGCAGTAAGATAAAAACTAAGAAAATCTTAGATATAGCTTATTCTTGGCATTGTAGACATGGAGGGATCTTTAAAATGATTTTGGTTAAGCTTTTTTTTTTTAATAGAAGAAGAAAAGTAGGCTCTGAAACGTGAAATTTCTTTCCCCGAAGATCATACACCTGGTCATATTGCTTATTTGAAAAAACAGACCTGCTGCACGGATTACAGAATCCACAGACCCCACAAGGCATGAGAGTCTTCTAAATTTCCCTTTTGACTATGGGTGGAAATTTCTACTTTTGTAGCCACTATTATAGATCCAGTTGAGGAAGAGGCTTAATTTAACACTGTAATTCACGAGACGTAGAGGAAGAAAGTGGCGGTGGTGGTGCAGCGTCACCCGAGGAGGTGGTGCAGCAGCAAACAGGAAGGTAGCAGTTGTTTCCATGGTGCCATTAAGGGGATACCATGGTTACCACTCATATATCAAGGCCAATGATCTTTCTATAAGAATAGTTTCATTGCTTTGGGATGTGAAAGTATTTGCAATCTTAAAAGGACTCTATTTAAACATTATGCTTGAAGTATCCAATTCTACCTGTTAATATTTTACTTAGCCCTTAGAAATCTGAGTATGTCTTACATGCCTCGTTCATAACAACTTCGTTTAATTTACTAGCTGATAGCTCCCTGAGAAGAAGTCTCTGTACGGGATGAGATACAAACTAGGTACCTTGAGGATGGGTGCCAGGATGATGAGAAGGATGAGCTTTGAACTCAGATAGCACTGGTTTCTAATATCACCTCTATTTATTACTACTATGACTTGAGAAAGTTTGAGAATGTATAAGCTCAGATTTCCTTATTGAAAAAAGAAATAATAATAATACCACTTAGCGTAATTTGGGAATTGGTAAAATATTGGCTAAATATTTGTGAAAGGCACTTAAAAGAGTACCAGGCC
>PVJO010014585.1:0-25580 GCA_004026905.1 Hystrix cristata | reverse complement strand
TCCAACAGCAAGTTAGCTATGGTGCCACCATGCTGCGATCACCTTCCAAAAGCCCCACCTCTGAACATAGGAGGGTTTGTTCAAGGGGACATTCTAGAACTAGACCATAACACCTCAGAACGGAAGAAAGGGACTTGGGGGTCTGAGGAAGAAGGCACCAAAGAAGAGCCACATCTACTAAAGAGATTTGGACAAAGCCACTTTATCCAGGCAATCTTATCTCCAGAGGGAAGACTGGGTTTTAGAAAACAGCCAAAGGAGGCAGCTGTGTGAACAGTACTGTAAAGGTCATTTCCCTTCCACGTCAGCTACCAGAGAATAGTGAGTGTGTGTTGTTGACATTCTTATGGCACCTGGCATTTTCAATCCGCTTTCCAGTCCTATTTTTCCTCCTTGACTAGTCCTTCCTGCACTGGATACTTCAGCTACTTGCAATTTCTAATCTTGAGATAATTAATATGTTGCTTCTTCTACTGTACTTGGCAAATTTTCTTTGCTGGTTAATAATAAAAGACTTGAGTGCTGTGTCCAAGCTTACATGTGACGTCTTCTGGGATGCTTTCTGCCCCACTAGATTGAGTTGAATGCTCTTTCTGTGCACTGCCCCACATCAACCTTATTATAAATGTTTCCTCATGTTTGTCTTCCCCACAAGGTTGTAAATTTGGTGACAGCAGGGACCTTATCTAGTTTATTCACCAGTATCCTCAGTACCTATCATGGTAAATGATAAGTAAGAAGAACTCAGTAAATACATGTTGAATAAGTGAATAAATTAATTATATTCTGAGATTTAGGAGAGGGGAAGCTGCTTTGGATATATTCTAGGATTTTAATTCTGTTCTGCAAAGATCCTTACTAGGATAATATCATTATTGTTCCTCTATTTCTTGTAGAAACTGCTAACAGATTATATCTTATAACATGGTGGTTTTTCCACGTAGTTAAAGGTAATGGCACACAGGAACTGCTATGGTTTGGGTGTTGTTTGAGTATATCTCCTGCTCCAGTGCTCTTGCGCTAGAAGCTTGGTCCCAGTACAATGGTAATGTGGTGGTGGGCCCTTTAAGAAATGATTTGATCATGGAGCACCACCCTCAGAGGGATTAATGTAGTACTCACTGGACCAGATTAATTTCTGAGAGTGGGTGGCTATAAAAGAGCCTGGTTTCTTCCTGCCTTTTTGCTTCCTTGTTTGCACATGTGTCCCCTTCCACAAAGCCACTTTTCCTTATGCTTCTCCAGTATATTGTGATGCAGCTAGAGTGCCCTCACCTCATGCTGGGGCAATGCTGCTGGGACTTTACAGCTCCCAGAATTGTGGCCTGAATAACCTCTTTTCTTTATATAGTACCCAGCATTAGGTATTCTGTTACAGCAAGGCAAAGTGGACTAAGATAAGGACTACTTCTGTTTGCCAAATTTATGGTTTGACCAGAATCTCAGTGGTTTATCAGATAAAAAACAATACAAATGGTGACATCATCCAAATCACGTTGAAAAATGTAGCATTAAATTACTGTGAAAGGCAGAGAAATTTGGAGTTCACCTCAGGTCTATAATCTATTTGTAGTATTTTGTTTGTTTTTGGTTGAGGGAACTAAATACTGAACCTGGGCCTGATGCATGATAAACATGTACTCTACCGCTGAGTTACACACCACGC
Source organism: Hystrix cristata (assembly GCA_004026905.1). Taxonomy (NCBI): domain Eukaryota; kingdom Metazoa; phylum Chordata; class Mammalia; order Rodentia; family Hystricidae; genus Hystrix; species Hystrix cristata. Next base: position 23,914 of record PVJO010014585.1, on the reverse strand, counting down.
TCTATAGCATTTTGGATAGAAAAGGCTCTCAGTTTTGTAAATGTCATGGTCACCTGTAGCTGCCCACTGCCAGGCATAATCAACCTCACTGCATTCTTCAGTACTGCAGCTAATGGCAAGGCCTTGGGCATTATTGCTTTCAAGTTGTTTGCAGGCGAAGTTCCGAAGACAGCAGAAAACTTTTGTGCTCCAAGTACTGGAAAGAAACAATTTAGTTGTCAGGTTTCTTGGTTTCACAGAATGATTCCAGGATTTATGTGCTAGGGTGGTAGCTTCACACCACAGCAGCACTGGTGACAAGGCCATCTACAGGGAGAAATTTGATGATGAGAACTTCATCCAGAAGCACACAAGTCCTGGCATGTTTTCCATGACAAATGCTGAACACAACACCCAGGTTTTTCATCTGCAGTGCTAAGATTGAGCGGTTGGTTGGGAAGTGTATGGTCTTTGTGAAGGTGAAAGACTGGAGCGCATGGCTAGTGTAGAAGTCACAGAGTGCTTTGGGTCTGGGAATGGTGTGACCAGCAAGAAGATCCCTAGTGCTGACTGTGGGCAGCTCTAACATTTGTGATGTGCAGTTTATCTTAAGTACCAGACCATTCCTTCTGTGGCTCATAAGGACATCCCTCTAACATTCACTTGCAATATCTTATAATCTTTGTGCTCTTACTGAAGTTCTTTGGGTTCTACATTTTCCTTATTTTCCTCAAAGTTTACCTGGATTCCAGGGCTAAATTTATGATTATGAATAAAAAGTAAATGTAATAACAACAAAAATCTTTCAGTTACTTTCCCTTTCATTGGGATTTTCCCCACTTAGCACATGACCTTCTCTCAATCAGCGGTTAAGCATGGAGTGACCACGCATTTATCACTTGCACCAAGGCACTTTCAAGCTCCAGCCTGTAACCTGAGCTTAGGCTCAGTTCCTCTTTGTGTAGGGTGTTCAACAAATGAAAGAGGAATCATAAGCCTAACTTCCTCTAGAAGGAAGGGCACACTTACTAATATGTACTTTATGATGCGTGGGGGTTAAGAACCTCAGTCTAGCTGCTATGCAGTAAGGCTTTGGAATGGAAGAAAAACAGAATGTGATAGCGTGAATTTTCCCTCCATGGTGGGGGAAGCTTATTTTGAGATAATTTCACACATAAATGGAAAACATACAAGTCAAATGCAAAGAACTGCTAGGTCCCCCTCACCAAGTTTCCCTAATTGAATATTTCACTGTTACCACCCCCCTAATATACACTACGGTGTGATTTGTAAGGAGAGGGGAGAAGTCTATTCTTGTTCCTAATACCATGGGAACAGTATCATCAGGAGGTTTTGGCAAACAACCAAAAAGAAAAATTGGAAATTAAAGAGCAGACTTATTTTTGTAGGCAATTTCTATATGTTAAGTGCTATGCTAACTGCTTTGCAAACATTACCTCTTTAAATCCTTAGAAGATACACAAAAGTGGGTACTATTTTTCTTACTTTACAGATGAGGAAACTGAGGCTCAAGTGTAAGCAGCTTGCCCAAGGTCACAGCACCAAGAAATGGCCACTCCTGAGTGTTCCATTTTAAAACTTCTCTTTCCACTGTAGCTCATTTTTTCCCTACAAAAGGAGTATTCAACCAAGATAAAAAGGCTGATCTCTGCCTTAAATCTTTGTTATCTTAGGGCCACTTTATAGGAATTCAGTTTCTTTCAACAATAAAATGAGGGATACTGGACTAGATTAATCCTTACATGTACTTTGTGTACATGCTTCCATAGGTAGCCCATTCCATCTTCAAAAAGTTCTAACTATCAAAAATGCCCTCTACTGAAATATTTGACAGTACTTCAGAAACGGAATATGTACACTCATGGGGTATACAAGGGGCTCTAAGGGGCTCTCCGAATACACTGTAAGTTAATAATAAATACAGTTTCCAGAGTTCCAAATTAAATTGTAGATAATCAAAAATATTATTTTTAACTTAAAATGTACATTGCTGTCATATGAATAAAAAGTCCCATGAATTTTTAATGTCAAACCAAGAGTCCCCAACAATCTTACCACTGATAGTTTGTCTTAGATTGTCTTTTTCCCAGACAATGCAGGGATTCTCTTCTTCCTGTCATTCAGGATCCTACGGCAAGGCAGTTTGAGATCCAGTGATATTTACAGAGTATGACATAGCATCCAGCCTATTTACATGCTCACAATATTATTATTGTTATATTTAGCTTAATTCTTTTTGTATAATTTGCTAACCTTACCTGTAATTTTTTCGTGTTTTGCTTCTTTACAATAGCATTCATATCAGCATTTGACTCCCAGTGAAGGCAGAATCAGCTGCTCTTCCTTTACTCTGAATTGTTCCCTTGGTTCTGAACCCCGCCCCGGTTCCAAATCTACAACTTGGGAAGACAGTAACTCGTAAGGTCATGAGTATGTGACAAGCATGTGATGGCAGCTAACCTGTCCTTCCTGAGACCTTTTTCTTCTGACCAAATATTCCTAGTTTCTTCCCTTGTTATTCATATACCATAGATTTTATTTTCTCTCATCATAATCCTACTCCTTCAAAATACTCTTGTTTATCACTCTTTCAAAGAACTGATCCAATAGTTCTAACAGACTTCTGATTTTTGTTGTGTGCCTTCCACTGAAAGCTGATTAGACTCAAGAGATGAGATAGAGATAGAGATAGGGAGAGAGAAAGAGAGAGAATGACATCTCTACCATACCAAATTTGTTCACGGGTAATAACTGGGAAGTGTGAGCTAATCTATCAAACAGCTAAAATACAGTAATTTGGCTGTTCAGCATTCTCTTTCTTGCTTGCTTGCTTTCTTCTTTCTAGTCTGATCTCGTTTTTAGAATACTGTTGGGACCATCAACAGAGGTCCTGTTTACTCTTCCCCAAGGACTGGTAATGATGCAAACTAAGACAATCTGCCGTTTCTTCCTGGGAATTTGAATCTTGAGCAGAAGGACAATGATGTTGAAAATTGGATTTCTGTTCTATCCTAGCAGGGTTTCTTGCTCATACTGTTCTTGCCGCAGTTCCTATTTTCTAGCATTCCACTACCTCTACAAAGCTCACATCTAATGCACTTCTTTTGCTTAATTTAGATGGAGTTACTATCTATTGCTTATAACCAAATAACCACAACTACTACAACCATTGTGTATAGTGCTGTGCATCTCTACTCTCTCTCCATGAGAATCCATGAGAAACCTGGATTGCTCTTCTCCTCCTTGCCTTCTATAATATAATTCTACATTTTTTAAAGCAGGAAATAAATCATATAGTTTTGCCTGAACATAAAATATTAGCGGCCTTTTATAAAGATAACATGTCTGCATTTTAAATGGCAAGAAGTCAGCTCATTTGCAGAGTTCCTTGGCATGTGAAGCTTTGTATTCTCATCCAGGTAAAAACGGAGTAGGAGGAAGCATTTGCATCTGCCAAAATGTCAGCATTCTACAATTAAGTTAGATTTCATCCTCTTACTGGTGTTGAAAATGAAAGGAAAGCAGGTACAAGATTAAAAGTGGCATTAGAATGAGGATGAAGGTTTTGTTAACAAAATGGCAGAGCAACGTTGGATGAACGCGTTAACACTCTAGTGAGACGATGGTGTGCTGCTTGTCCTTGACACACACCTGGCCAGGCAATTTTCTCTGTTATGTTGGCTCTGGAATCACCTCCTGAAGTTCAGATCTTTGCCACTAAAGTTTCATATTCTTTCCTTACTGGTGAGGTACATTAGCCAGATATTTGGGACTACCACATAAGTCCTCTGAGAAGTAGAGGCCAAGAAGAGATAGTAGTGCAAGAAGCAAAAAGGGAGTGGAAGCAGGATTCAGCAGGAAGAGCCTCAGACTGCAATGCGACCTAGTTCCGGAGAGAAGGCAGGGTTGGCCAGAGGGAGCCTCAGGCTGCTGCACAGAGCTGCTGATTTCTGCCAGCCAGACAGGGACCTCGCCAGCAAAGACCACAGGTTAGAGGTACTCTGCTTTGGGCGGAAGTGACAAGGCTCTAGTCCCTTCATCATGATAGTCACTGTAGGAGGGAGACTGCCCAGGAAAAGTGTGGCCTCAGTTCACAATCTGAAGATCTTAAAAACATGAAGGCTGTAGTTATTGAATGCCTTGCAGCTGAGTGGAGACCAAAGCACTATACTCCCACTGCTGCCACTTTATCCTTCTGAATTACATCTTAAATTCATTCAAGGCATAATTTCCCAGGGCATGGATGCCAGAACCGGACGATCCAGGTTTGAATCCCACCATTGACACTTGCTCACTGAGTTGTTGGAAAATGTATTAAATCTCGCTGTGTCTCATATTCCTCATTTTAAAAATGGAGATAAAATCAGAAATAACGTAAAAGAATTATTATAAAACACTTAGAATAATGCTCTCCACAGGGAAAATGAACAATATATATTTGCTATTATTCTTTATTCACTGAGTATCAACTGTGTGGCAATCCCCTTTAACCTATTTCATGGTGTGATTGGTTAGAAAAAATAAAGATAGGTAGGAAAGAGACAAGGAAATTGTAATTTTGAGGAAAGTGTAATTTTGAGGAAGCTGTAGAAAACTGCAGCTTTGACTCATAATCAAAGTTACCCTAGATTACAATGCCTTGTCACTACTAGGCCTGTATTTCTTCCAGGACCCTCAGTCCTAAATTCCTAAGAGTCTTAAAAATACTACAAGTCTGTAAATTGGGCCTGTGTTTTTCTCCTGATACTGTAAATCCACAAATTCCACAGACTTCCACCTTCAAAGAAATAGCACTATTAATAGGTGCCGAAACCCTAAACTTCAAACACATGCCAACAGTTTGCATTTTAACCTAATCCACAAAGTCAGTTTTTGCTTTAGCCCACTAATGGGCAACCTCACAGACACTAGGTGAAAGATAAATAACTCAAAGAATAAATGTCCTACATCATTTGTTTTGAGATACCATGTGACCACATAAATACCCCTTACCCCATCCCCTAATGTGCCTCGTGCCTCCAGGGCCTGCACTCATTCCTCTTCACTTTTCCTTCTTTGGGTCTGCCTAATAAACTTGGCTATGACTCTCACTGACACATCTGAAATGTTTTTCTGTGACAAGTCAAGAACCTAGTTAGGGCAAGTTGAGGGTCCCCGTCTCCCCTTTAGAAGGACCTCCCTCGACTTTGTTAAGCGACAGTAGGAGCATGAAGACTGCCCTTTGAATTAGCTCAGTTATCCAGGAATCAATGTCTATAACTTACTTTTTATAGAAAGGGCATCTGAGAGACTGATGGCACTAACAAATATGCCCTGATTACTAAAGAGTAGCAGTGTTGCATTCAAGGACTTGGAACATGTCTTATGTGCAGACTTTGTTGTTCCACGTTTTTCTTTTTCCTTCTGAGGCTGGCATCGCCCCAGAGGCTAACTGCAAAGCAGCAGCCTCCCAGCTTTAAATGTCAGGCTTCTATGTACTGATATGTTGAAGTGGCACCAGGGAAAAATTGTCACACAAGTGTGAGTAAATGAGCCAACATGGTGCATTTTCAGGAACTATGGAGAAAGAACATCCTTAAAAGAAGTCCTCTGAAGGGTACCAGGGAGATGACTGTATTTAGTAAACGCATACATAATACTTAGTGGTCCCAGGTATTACACTAAGTGCTTTACAAAATCAGTTAATTTCATCCTTACAACTACTGTCTGATGGATGTGCTTAAGAAGTATGAGTATCCTTATTTTGTAGCTGTGGTAACTGAGGTATGGTGAGGCTGAGTAACTCACCCAAGCACAGAAGCTAGTAAGAAGTATAGTTGGCATTGAAACACGTGTAGGGTTCACGTCTCCAGGGCATGTGCTCTGCATCACACACATCCTGCCTCCTCAGTCAATTTTCTTCTTTAAAATGCATTCTTTGTTTCCCATCACCCTATTGTGAAGGTTCTGAGGTACATCAGTTCTGAAAAGAAGGTCCTAATCTGCTCTGGGGTAAAGGATCCAACTAGTTTGCTTTGGAAAGAAGTCCTTTAATTGAGGTTCTGAGTTCAATATTTTGGACTTGCCATTTGGAACTTTACATTGGAGCCCACCTGAACCAGGGGGTAGGGTCCTTAGTAGGTGCTTGGGTCCAGTTTGCCAATTACCTGGCAAAATGCTTAGGACAACTTGTCAAATCTTAAACTACATCTGAGGGCAACAGAGATGATCACTGGTTAACAAGGTTGGCAGATCACTAAGGGATGCAAAATTTAGGGTTTAGAAACATCATTTGTCTTAGGGTTATTTTTACTTTACGTTATACCATATGTTCAGACAAACTTCATATTTTGACTATAATTCCTTTTTTGTGGTCTGTGCATTTGCTTGTGTGTGTGTGTGTGTGTGTGTGTGTGTATGTTCTGTCACATGTTTTACGTGCAGATGAAATAACTGGTAAATTGCAAGACAGCATAATAAAGCATTTGATTTTTATATCAGACTGTTGTGATTTACAACAGATTTCCAGAAAGTGCAACTACTTTAAAAAGAAGAGATTGCAGAAATCCCTACAAACAGAAGAAAAGATTTGGGATCAATTAAAACTCTCTTAATACTACTTAAACAAGAGTTGGACAATGTGAATTCTAACCCCAGCTCTTCCATAAATTTGTTGTATGGTTTTGGGTAAGAAAACACTTAATTTCTTTGTGCCTTAATTTGTGATTTTTATGATAATTTCAACATCAGTAATCTACAGAAATTTGAGGAAAGGGTAATGGCATAGCATTCCAGAGGAGGGAAATTAAAGCATAATTTATTATACTGATTCTCTTTCTCCCTCTACTCATTATAAAGCTGCATATGTGCTGTTGTCTAATCATTGTGTGACAAATTATCTTGTAGTGCCATTTACAATAGGAAATAACATAGATGCAAAATCACTGAATGAATTTTACAGAAACAAATTATTATATGTCCAATTGCACTTTTCATTCAGTTCTGGACATAGTTTGGACAGATGAAGTCAGGGTGATATAAACTGACCTAAGTAGATTCACTAGATAATCTTTCATAATAGAATTCTGGTAGTCACAGTGAGAATTACTTTTTAATTTGTCAAGCTTATTATCTTTCATCCTACATCTTCTCCTCTGTTGTTCCAGAAGAGCGGGCCTGATTACACAACAACATTCTTTTCCTTTTTTAAAAATGAAAGTAATAGCAAAAGGAAAAAAAATATTATTTAAAATTTTAATTTTATAAGCAGACATTAATTAAGGGCATACTTTAGTGGCATGATAGCATTTAATTAATTAAACAATTCTTTTAGGCAAACAGTATTTCTTAGGCAACTTCTGTTTGCCTAAGTGCTCTGCCAGGTGTTGGGTGTAGAATGGCGAAAGTGCATCTTACAGTTCATAGGGGAGTCAGACAATAAGAAAATGATTTCACAAGAATATAAACTGTGGGGGCTGGGGATTTAGCTCAGTGGTTAGAGTGCCGATCCCCAGCACCAAAAAAAAAAAAAAAAAAAAAAAAAAAAAAAAAAAAAAGAATATAACCTGTGGTATATATCATAAAGGAAAAACAGACAACTGTGAGAATGAGTGCCTGGCAAGGCCTTCTGAGTAGACATGCAGAAATGCCTAAATTATCTCCCAACGTAAATAAATGGATATGTTCTTTTGTGTGACTTATTTTTATCTGCATAATGTTTTGGATTCAGCTTTTTACTACTGTCCAGAATTTCAATTTATGCACATGTTGCCATTTGTTTACTTGGTAATGGTGACTTGCATTCTTGGCATTTTCACTATTATGGATAAAGCTACTATGAATGTTCATTCACAAACCTTTGTATAGATGTATGCTTTTATTTCTCTGAGGGATGTTAAGTGTCTGATATACGTGTTTAACTGTTTAATAAACATTCAAATTGTGTTCCCAAGTAGTCACATCTTACTGCATTTTTACTAGGACTGTATGACTATTTCAGTTGCTTTACATTCTCACCAGCACTTTACAGAGTTAGTCTTTTTAACTTTTGGTATTAGAGAATTGTATGTTTCTCTTCTACATTCTATATATATATATTTTTAAATTTTTTTATTATTTTTACCTTAACTTCATTTATTTTGAAGCTTTGTTATTAGACATATTCACGTTCAAGTTTATTGTGTCTTATTGATGAAATAACTTCTTTTTTGTTATGAAATGTCCCTTTTAATTTCTGATAACAGTTCTTCTGAAGTTTACTTTGTATATTTTACTAGTTTCTTTAATATTTACAAGATATATTTTTAGCTTAGCACAGTCCAATTTCATATACTATTATGCCACTTTGCAGATAATATAAAAATTAGATGAAAATACATTTTCATTTTCTACTCCATGTATTTACACCATTGTTTTCCCACATTTTACATCTAGATGTCTCATAAGCCTTAACACATTCTTATTTTTATTTTAAATGGTCACTGAAATTTTATACAAATTTAAAATTGAGAAATAAAATACAGGCACATATGGTTTTCAACAAATTTGGAATTTTTTTGTCAACCATTTCTTCAAATACATATGTCAGATAGCTTGATAATTTCTGTGAGGTTACTCCAGGTCTTTTTTTTTTCCCCAATTCCTTTTTCTTTGTTTCATTTTATGTATCTTTTTGCTATGTCATTGACTTCACTAATCTTTTCTTCTGCAATGTCTAATCTGATGTTAATCCTATCTGCAAGCATTTTCATTTTAGGCATTGATTCTTCATCTCTAGAAATATAACTGTGTTCTTCCAAAATCTTCCATCTTTTCATATGATCATGTTTTTCTTTAGCTGTCCAAATGTACTGAAAATATTTATAGTAGTATGCTAACTCCATCATCTTTGTTGTTTTCTGCTCAACCTAACCTATACTCCACATGTACAGGATGGGTATAGTTTTCCCCGGGATTGTCTTCCCTGGGGCTTTCACTTGCCTAGATGTGAGATGTGTCCTGGCATTTTGGAGGGCTGTACTTCTAATTCAGGTGTGTATTTTAATATAATATAATAGGTAAAATTTTAGATGAGAGAAAACTCTCGGAGCCAGCAGATTTTCATGGTGGCCCTACTCCAATATATACTCCAGTTAGTTCTAGTAGAAAAGCGCTTCTTTAAGGAGTGACCTTGACTTTTACATGGTCTTTCTTGCCCTTTCAAAGTGTGGCTTAGAATCCTCCTCCCTCTCCCATTTTAGGAGAGTGCTCTCCAGTGTCAGCATGCCCCTGTGAAACCTGGGCAAGGAGCAAGCTGAATGGGCAGCCAACTTTTCTGATGTCCCCACAGGCTTGCTTTTTCTGCCCCACCCAGATAGCCTCCAAATCTGCAGTTCTGTCCAGCTGTGGCTTTCCTTTACCTCTTGCCCTCATACTCATTAGGGATTTCTAGCGAAATTTCTCAAGACTAGCTTTACATCTCACAGTACTGCACAACTTCCCGGGCAGTAGGGTTGAGTCGGCTTTCGGTGAGATCCTCTGATCTTGTTTCAGTTTTATAGATAATATCATCTGCTCAGCTGGTAGGGTGTTGACAATATGGTTTATTTTTAGTACTGAGAATTTGTTCCAGTATTTTACCTTTATGATTTTATTTCTTTCTGGGAAAAGGATTTTGAAAGAGATTTGTCACTTCTTTGTAATTCAAAAGACTATAGAGAATTTTGCATACATTGAAAATTTTGCATTTCATTTCCTTCCTCCTATTTTGGAGGGGGAGTTGCTGGCGATCGAACTCAGGCCCTTGCACTTGCTAGGCAAGTGCTCTACCACTTGAGCTAAATCCCCAACTCTCATTTCCTTCCTAGGAATCAGAAACACTCCAGGTCTCTAATAATATTTCTGTGCAAATTTGTTTTCTAGATTGCTCCCAGCATAAGGTTCAGTTCATTCACCCTTTGCTTGACTCATATAAGCTTCCTTTGGACTTGTCCCCCACACTCGATGATACTTCTTTTGTTCAGTTGTCCTGAACATTATAACCACAGCTGCTCTAAAGGGAGGGGATGCATGCCTGACAGAAGAAAAGGAGAGAAACTGAAGTGAGCAGGAGCACTTGCGGCCACTGGGCTGCTTGTCTGGTGGCTGATGAACGTGGAGCCATAAAGTGTGTGACTGACCTCCCTCCGCTTCGGTCAGTGTTTCCGACTCACCTCTTGCTCTTACAGACACAATTTATTTTGTAGATTATCTCTGGCAAAATCTCATCTCCTTGGTTTCTCTGTGCCCTCCAGGGTGCTACTGAACATCTTTCCCCATCCGTCAGGTAGTAAGCATCCATAAAAATCTAACAGGTTTTAAATACGACCAGAAAGATAAATCTACTGTAAGTTATTATACAAAAGCAAATATGAAGGATTTTTCAATTATGTTTACTGCTGTATACTTTTCTTAGCATAGTTGATGAGTTGACTCTAAGACTGTTGAATACTTGTGCATTATTAGCCTGTAATTTCTTGTCCCTTATTCCTTAAATCTCTTGCTGAAATTATTTCATGTACTGGCAGTTACATTTTAGCTGTTTTCAACATGGCACTTTAGCTGCCTTTCTGAGTGTTATCTTTAAACTATTCCTACCACATGAGATTTAGATTTTGAATGTTACCTATTTTTTCATCTTTTTAAAGCATTTTTCCAATAAAAATTATGCATTTTAATTTACCTTGTAAGGAATTAGAGTGGTATCCTTATTTAGAACATTTCCATTTCTGACATTTAGTAAGCTGTTAGAGAAAACTGATGAGTGTAGCTTGCTGTCTTCAAGTTACATCAGTTAGTGAGTTGAATGAGAATACATTAAACTTATTTTTAGAATGTTCTTTCTTATAAATGTATCATGTACGTCATAGTCTTAGCAGCCTCACGAATGTGGGAAGTGAACTTGTCAGATATCACTCCCTTCCCAGGGTCAAGCTTAATTGAAACTTTGAGAGGGAGATAGGGAACCACTAAAGAAAACTCCAAGTGATTCAAGTAGTGGTATTTATAAATCTCTGAGTCAATAATGACTCAGCACCGAAGCACCAGGCTCAGGAGACTGTCTGGTTAAAGGAACAGTAGTGTGAAACCGAAGCTGAGACCATTCGAGGTTCTTGCTCAACATGTTGGATATCTGGCATTTGGAGTAGGCAAAACATTTGGCAAGAGGCCCTTTTTACTCTAGAATCATTTGTGTAACTCTTCACAAATTTGAGAAGTAAACTGCCTTCCCAAATTCTGTCTTCCGATTTTCAAACAAATATTAAAAGTAGAAAAAAAATTGTAAGTACATTTGAAATTAAAATTTGATGTCTTTCTAGATTTTTTTGAAAAAGACTAGCATTCTTTTGTACTTCACACCGATATGTTGCAACTGCCTGCTACTGGTCTTATAATACCCATTTTACAAATGATGGACCGAGGCTTACAGAAGTTAAAAGACTGCTGAAAGTAATACAACTGCTAAGCAATCTTCAGTCAAGAGTCTAACTCAGACCTTTGCTGTCAGACACACCCACGTTCCTTCCTCCATAGTGTTTCTTGTGGTAGAAAGAAACACAGTAAATTGCCAATCTTAAGTAGGCCACTTTACATCAGCCAAACTTCCAAGCCCAATTTGGGTTTAAAGCAAACCCCCTACAATTTTAATTGCTAAATGATAGTGATAACATCGGAAATCATTTCAGAATTTTGGAGGATAAAAACATGATGTAAATGAAGATAAAAGCTGTCTATCTTTAGTTTGGTATTGGTAAAATTACAATCCCAATTTTCTTCTGAATTTTGAAGACAGATTCAGGTCAAATTTGCCATTTATGTGATGACTGCTAAATATGCATCTGAGAACCTCTTTGTCCCGTTCCCAGGTGAGAATGCACAGGGCAGCCCCAACTGCCTCGACAGCAAATCCAGCTCCTTGCATCACAGGACCATTTCTACTTTTGGCCGAGGAGCAGTAACAAAGAGAGAGAGGTGACTGCAGAAACACTGCATTATATATATCCTTTAACATGGCCAGCTCTTAGAGCTACAGAAATGAAACCGTAGGGAGCAGGGGCTCCCCCATGCTGGACTCCAAAGAGTAATACATCACATGAGCATACATAACATTATTCGGGAGTCGTAGAGTTGTCAACTTTTTATTTATTCTAGTAGGAACATTAAAAAAAAAAACCTCTACTATCTACTTTCATAGAAGAAATGCTGTTTTAAAGCTAAAAAGCAGAATGCCATTATACCAAGATGAAGACTGACCTTTAAAGCCAGGCAGAGTGGTGCACTACTGTAATCCCAGCACTCTGGGATGCTGAGACAGAAGGATCCCAAGTTTTAGCTGGGCAACTTAATGAGACCTTGTCAAAGAAAATGGAGCTATAACTCAGTACAAAGGTCTCATGTTCAATCGCTAGGAGAGAGAGAGAGAGAGAGAGAGAGAGAGAGAGAATAACCTTTAAGATGAAATAGATTCAATGTCATTAAAAACTCACTGTGCCACGGTTATCTCTCATTTTTTGCCTCAGCCTGATGGAAACACATCAGGGGTCAGAGCTGCCTGCAAACTGCTTCTGACAAGCCCTGCAGGTGGAATACTCTGAAGCTGAGCATGGTCCTCGGGCTTTGGTTCACTCTCAGATCTGAGAGAAATCTTGGAAAAGTTGGCCTTAAAAAGGCAGCCAGAGCAGGGTCACATCCATACTGTATGCTCAAAACGTGTTGTTGAAACTGAACAGAGAGTGTTCGCCAAATCCTGGGGTTGAATCTGGAGAGTGGCCTGAAGAGGAGCAAGGCGATACTCTGGGTCTCCCTCTTCCCATGAGGTGAAGTGCTGGATAGGGCTGCTGCAGGCTGAGGGTCACAAGCCTTCTCCTCAAGAACCAGACCTCTGTGGGTCCATGTTGGAAGGCCAGCCCAGCACTGTAGCAGCAATGTCTGAACAGCCCCTTAGTGAGGTCCCCAGATGTCCTCTGTGACTCCCTGCCTCAGTGGACCCTGTGATCCTCTTGATGGGCTCACCTGAGCCCATGGAGGTAGTGCAGTATGGTGAAGAGATCAGTGACCTTCAAGACAAGAGACCAGGTTGCAGTCCTTAAAACTAGAGTTAACCCCTAAAGGGGCCCTTCTCCTGAGATTAACTGCACATGAGAGTCAGTATCCCGGCATAAACCTGGCCAACCACACTGAGCACAGGGGTAAATAAGATATGAAATCTATATCATACGTAACTATTCAATAGCCCACTATACACACAAGTTCTGTATCTTAACTTGAGAAAAAGATTTCTAGTAGGTTTTGCTTCATATGTTTAGCTTTTAAAATATTTGGTATGTGCAGTTATGTGACTATTACACCTGTTTCCTACATGGTACCTTCACGTTTTATCACCTTCTTTGTCCTGCTTAGTGCTCTCAATCTCAAAAGCTGTACTGGCTAATAAAGATAGCAGATGCTGCTTTCCTAGCTTCCTTCTCCCCACACCCTTTTTAAAAAAAATATGTTTTCCTGATATGTTTTTTTTCCCCCAGCATTATAAAGATCAGAGCCAAAATTAAGGCAATTGAAACAAAGAAAACAATACAAAGAATCAATGAATCAAAGAGTTGATTCTTTGAAAGATTAAATAAAATTGACAAACCCTTAGCCAACCTTATTAAAAAAAAAAGGAAAGAAAAGACTCAAATCCATGCAATTAGGAATGAAAAGAGTGAAATCATGACAGATCCTGCAGAAATCCAAATCATCAACACCTACTTCGAGAACCTTTATTCTAGTAAGATGGAAAACACAGAAGAAATGGACAGATTCGTAGACACATACGAGTTACCAAAGCTGGATCAAGAAGATAGAGAAATTCTAAATGACCCAGTATCAGTCACTGAAATTGAAGATAATTAAAAACCTACCAACAAAGAAAAGCCCAGGCCCTGACAGATTTCACTGCTGAATTCTACACGAAATTTAGAGATGATCTAATGCCACTGCTCCACAAGCTCTTTAATGAAATACTCCCAAATTCATCCCTGGAAGCAACCATTACCCTAATAACAAAACCAGAGAAAGATCCAATCAAAAAAAGAGAACTACAGGCCAATCTCCTTAGTCAACACAGATGCAAAAGTCCTCAATAAGATATTGGTAAACAGGATGCAACAAATCATCAAGAAGATTATACACTATGACCAAGGGGGATTCATCCTAGGGATGCAGGGATGGTTCAACACATGCAAATCAATAAATGCAATACACCATATTAACAGAGCCAAGGACAAAAACAATATAAACACCTCAAAAGATGCAGAAAAAGCATTTGATACAATCCGACATCCATCCACGATACAACCCTTCAGAAAACTGCAAAAGATGGTCTTTACCTCAATCTGATAAAAGCCATCTATGACAAACCAACAGTCAATATCATACTAAAAAACACTTTAGGTGTGTTTTGAAAATAGATACATCTGATTTTCAAGTCCAGTCTGAAAATCTTTGTTTTTGAAAGATGAATCCAGTCCTCTCACATTTAATTGAATATCTAATGTCTTTTATTTTATTTCTTCTATCTTACCTCACACATATTGCATGTCTTTCTATTCTTCCCTTAGTGTTGGTACTATAAATTCTCTCCATTTCCTTATTAAATTTAAAGATTTTATCTTACCTTCTCATTCTTCCAGTGATTGCTCTCCCACTCTGTTCACTCCTATGGCACCACTTATTTCTCTGCTACTACATAATATGAAAAAAAGATAACAACTCTAGCCTCCATCAAGGTTTTTTATTTTCTCATTGCTCTCTTCTGCTTTTTAGGATGCTTTTGTTTCCCTATACCAATTTAGATAAAACCGTAAGAAACTTTTACGTCTCTCCTTTACTTACTCCCCTCCTCTTTTTCTAAAGGTTTTGTTTTTTTTTTTGTTTTTTTTTTTTTTGGTGCCAGGGATTGAACTCGGGGCCTTGCACTTGCAAGTCAAGCACTCTAACCACTGAGCTAAATCCTCAGCCCTTTCTAAAGTTTTTTGAGATTCACAAATGCATAGGTTTCCCCACATGATGGTCCTTCTATGTGCATTAACATTTATATGTTTACGTGTATAAAATACACATCTAAGTGGAAAATTACACACACATACCCATGTGCATGCTTGTGTCTGCACACACATATACACATACAGAGAGAGAGAGAGAGAGAGAGAGAGAGAGAGAGAGAGAGAGAGAGAGTGATCCCCTTATAGTTGTTTTCTCACCACCTTCTGTCCCACTGGAGACTATTCTGCTCCATGTTTTGTTGTCATAGAACCCTCTCTGACATATGCCCATAGATAGAATATGTGAATCACCCCACATCTTTCCGTGCTTACACACACCTGCCTTTCACCCCAACAGGTGAGTTGTGGCTCTCTCAGAAGGGGTGGAGGGACGAGGCTGGAGTCCTGAGTATTCTGTGGGCATAATTCTTTGGTCATCTTCTGTCTCATGTGTCAGTCTAATTTGTGTTGGTTCTTTCCTTTGTCTGTAATGTAGTTTTTATGTCTGGCAGCCTGGAAATAGTTTTGTACTTGAATTTAGGAACTCTGCCAGGGTATGTCAAAGTGTTTTTTTTTTTTTAATTTCCCCCTCTAAATCCTGCCTGGAACTCAATGAGGACTTTAAATTTGCAGATTTGAGTCTTTCTTCCAACCAGGGAAAATTTCATCTATTAGTTCCCTAATTAATGGATCCCTGCATCTGCTCCTTTCCCTCCTTTGAAAGTCCTATTATTCATAGATTCAGTCTTGGCATCTGTCCTCCAAGCCCTTAAAAAGTTGTGTCATGATTTCCATCCCTTTGTATTTTTACTTTCTGTTTTGAAATCTTTTTTACTTGAACTTACAGGCTTATATCCAGTCTCCAATAGAGACTACTAGTCCAAGTAATCGTTGGACTCTGAAAAGTTTAAAAAAAAGAAAAACCACAAAAAACCAATGATAAAACAAAGGGAAACAAAAATGAATAAAGCCGAAGGGATTTCCTGCCTGATCTAAGGGAAAATGTGTAATAAAGAAAGAAATGAAAGATTGTATTTACTTAACCAACATTTATATAGCACTTACGATGTATAGGCACTAACATTTAACAAATATTGACTTATTTAACCCTTGTACCATTCTTATGGGATATTATTACCCAATGTTAAGATTAGGAAACTGGGGCAGAGAAAAGTTGTTTTCCCAAGTTCACATGCCTAGTGTTATGCGTAAGACTTGAGCCCAGGCAAGCTGGATCTAAGAGTTCATGATCTCAATCAACCCTTCAAGTGAAGATCATGCTAGTTATTGAGAAAGTCAAACCAATTAAGACTTAAGGCACGAGGAAAATAATCACAGCGTAGGATTCTGGGCCCACTGTGAGACAGGCAAAAATTCCATTTATCACCTGACTTCCATAAGTCCCCTTTTGGCCTGGTACGCCACAGTGGCATTTTGGGTTCCCAGGAATGAGTGTCAACTTGCATCCAGGTTTCGGCAGTCCCAGAAAAGTCTGGGTATTTCCAGTTCCATAGAGCACAGTCATCCTTGTAAGTGGGCACATTCCACTTGAGGAAGGCTGGGAGGAAGATTTATGGCACTCGTGGCATCAGGTCCCTCCTCAAAGGGATCTATGACATTTTACTAGGGTCCTTCACACTTGAGTAAAGAAAAAATTCCACCTTTGAGGAAATTAGACACTAACTGTGAAATTTTTGACTTGAGCAAGTGGAAGAATACATAATATTGACTGACAGGGAAAATTGTGAGAGATCCAAACCTGAGTGGCAGGAGAATCAGAGCTCGGTTTGGAGCATTTTAATTTTGAGACATCTTTTGGACAACCTCAGGGTAGATGGTTACAGAAATGAACCAAGGTTTCGGGACATGTAAATCTGGCAGTTGCCAACATACATAGTACTTACAGCCAGCAGCTTCTAAGAGAGAGTTTGTGTGGAAATTGAGAAGTTCTAAGGAACCATCTCTGAAGAAAAGGATAGATGAACTAGCAATGCAGACAACTAACATGTTATAATAAACTCCAAGCAAAGAAAATGTTTCCAAAAAGCTGAATGTGCTCAACTGTACCAAATATTACTGATCCATCAGTGGGATAAGAACTGAGAAGGGACCACTGGATTTCACAATATGGTGACCTTAGAAAAGCAGTCTGAGTGGTGGTGACAAAAGCCTACTTAGAGCATGGTAATGGAAGGCTGGGGAGGAAATTAGAGACAGTGAATAGTGAACTCTTTCAAGAAGTTTTGTGGGGAGAAGAGAAGGTGGAGTCCAGAGAGGCATTTTAATGAAACAATAAAGATCAAGACATGTTTACATATCACTGGAAATGACTCAACCAATAGATAGGGAAAGTGTAGGATAGAGAAGGGAATATTCCTAGTGTAATTTCTAGGCCACGTAATCACACATGGGACTCAAACCATGAACTTTAAACCACAGGGCTTGATTAGTTTACCACTTTTTTCCTCATCTTGCTCCCTTCATACATTGTTGGTCCTCACTGCCAGATCTTTGTAAGAAAAGAAAAGGTCTTTATGAACCATCTTAGAGAGGAACCATCACTCTTAGTCTTATATTTATTACTGATGCAAACCTGCTTCATGCTGTGACTCCATGAAAAAGCCCTCTGAGACCGTCAGCTACCAGAGCTCCAGCCACGGAGGTGGGGCAAGGAGAGGAAGACTGCTAGAATTTGAGGAATGAGCCAATATTTGCTTCCTTTCTGCATGAGACATCAGCAGCATCCCGCCTTTGAGCACAGTTGTCTTGGCCCAATACACCTATGATATTTTGTTTAGAGAGATCTGTGGGCTGGGGATTTAGCCCAAGTGGTGGAGATCTTGCTTAGCAGCCCCTAGGCCCTGAGTTCAATCCCCAGCACCCCCCAAAAGAAAAGAGAGAGAGGGAGAGAGAGAGAGAGAGAGAGAGAGAGAGAGAGAGAGAGAGAGATCTGAGTTTGTGTTGTCTGTTTAAAGCACACAAGGTAGCCTCCTGGAAGCCATTCCTTGTTTCTCACAATAGTAGTTTGCTTCTTAATCCCCTTAATGTTTAGTCATTTCTTTTCTTCTGTCAGATTATTAACTTACTATAAATAAGTATTATATTGTTAACAGTTGTTTAATCTTTTAGCTATTTCACTTAGAGACCAGCACACTGCCAGCTAGCTTGTAATTTAAAGAAATTAATACGTAGAAATCTATAATCGCTAATAGTTACAAGATTTAATTCTCTCACTTTTCTTTTTTACTCAAAAACAGACTTTTTTTTTCAATATTACCTGTACTTTCACTCGAAGGTAGATTTTCTTTTTCTTATTTTCTCATCATACAGATTCTGCTCAGGGTGGTCCTATCAGCTATGCAGTTGAAGGCAGCCATTGGACACTAACTTTTATAGCAGCCTACTCAAATTTTTGTACAGTAATATTATCATCACTTTGTCCTGTTTATCTGTTCTCTTATCTATGAACTTGTCTGGTTATCATCTATTTGCCTCTGCTAGAATGTGCTTTGGGAGCAGAGATCTTGTCTTTGGTTCATACCTAAATATCTAGAATTTAAAATGGCTTTTCACACTTAAAAGGCACTTTAAAATGTTTGAAGGAATGAATAAATCATCTCCAGGCCTCAAACTTTCTAATTCAAATTCAGAACAACTGCCAGAGTGACCGCTGTAGAGCATGCATCTTACCAAGTCACTCCCTACTTAAAATACTTCGGGCCCTCCATGCTGCAAGAGAATATAACCCAAAGTTCAGCACGGCACAGAAGACCCCTGTGCCGCGAGCCCCGCTTACCTCTCGAATCTCACTTCTCCCTAAACTCCCTCCATGCCTAGCGGCCGACAGGTGTCTCACAACTAGCACGTCCAAGGTGTCATGCCGTTTCACGTCGCTGAATGGGTCACATAGTTCGGATCAGAAATGGTTCCTAAGCTCGGTGACCATTTCAGAACTCTTGCGAGATGATGAAAACTTCAAGAGGTGAGGCCTTAGTAACCCTAGTTTTGGGTCATTTGGAGGTGTGTTCTTGAAAGGGGTAGGGGGCCCCAGACTCTTCCTCCTCTCTTCTGCATCCTGACCCGGAAGTGACCAGCTTTGCCATGTGACATACCCCTGCCACCACATGCTGGCTCACCACAGGGCCGAAAGCAGGGGGCCAAACTGAGTATGTGCTGAAACTCCCAAAGCTGCAAATCAAAACAAACCTTTCCCCTTGGTAAGCCTATCCTCTCGAGTACTGTATTATAGTAAGAGAGCCTTTGGTCTGTTTCTTCCTCACACTGGGAGCACCCTTTCTCCCCGTTACTCCTGCTCCAGAGCTCCTTATTTACCCAGCTTTAAAGATAAAGCTCAAGTCAGGAAATCATTCTGACACACTTATTAACCCAAGCTCCACCATTTTCTTCAAGCAATTATACTTGTCTCTGTCATAGCTGCTAAATCTTTTTGTTGCTATTTGCTTTCATGTCTGCCTGTCCACTTGAACTATAAAGTCCATGAAAATGGACACAGTGTGATATGCATCATTTCATTCCCAGATGTGACTCATGATTGGAACTCATACAAGTGTTGATTGACTGACTCACGGAATGTGTACACCAATTTATTTCACTTGCCAGAAAAATGCAAGGGGTTTGAGAATGCTTGACACTCCTTGCCATTAGGGTTGACAGATGCTACTCATTTACTGTGGCTTGGTATCCACTGCACAATAACTTAGTTTAATGTATACAAACATTTTCAAACTCTGAAGGAAATTGTGCTCTGGGAGAACAAAGTCAGTTTATTACCTAAAGCCAATTCTTAGATCACCACAGGGGAAATGAATGGACCTGACAAAACTTTGAAATACTTAAGGAAAAGTTGATAAAAGAAGGTTTCATGAATGATTAATTATAAAATTTAATATCTGTGGCAGAGAATTTACTGACATTTAAATAAATGCCAATAACACAACCCACAATTAAGGGTTTGCCATAGCAAATAAAGCACTTCCAAGGTATTTAATCTGAATCACAATTATATAAATATGGGATGTGCAACTCTGAAATAAATGTGTACAATTGGCCTGACTCACTGGTCAGGGTCATGCACTTTTGTTTTTACCATTATAATTTCAAGTTCTGCTGTACAAGGGTGAGTAAACTACACCTCTTTTTGCTGGGTCCCCAGCCTGTCTTCAGTCCTCTGCCTTTTGCTTTTCAGCCAGCTCTGCTTTCACCATTCTTTCATACTGTCTCCAGTAATCTTTGGACGAACAAATCCAATGGCTCCAGCATACTAGAGTCTCTGGAATATTTAATATTTGAGTAAGTAGATATTTATTTACCATCTAACAGGTGTCAGCATTTGGCACTGACTGGATGAATAGTATTAAAAAACAAAACAAAACAAAGGTCTCCTTCCCTCCCAAGGAGACCTATCAAAAACTAAACCACAAAAAACAAACAAAAAACTCAACCAACACTAAGCAACAACAAAAAGCTGACTTGGATCCTGACTTTAAATGTTTTATCATGTAGTAAGAAAATAAACATTAAGTAAATAAGCAAAGATAAGCATTTAATTAAAATATAATAAGTGCTATGAAGGAAAAAGTGTTTTGAGAACAGTAACAGAGAACTCAAATGAAGGAGCAAGATAGTTTCTATTAGAAGGAGACCTGAAGGAAAGGAAAGCCAAAAAAAAAAAAAAGTAAAAATGAAGAAAGTGAAAAGCAAAGATAACTTGGAAATTATGTTTGATTGGACAACATATAAATAATATGAACTTTATTGGGCAGGTAGTTTCCTCCAAGTAGCAGATGAAGACTAGGGTACAACATATTCACCCTACAGAGCTGATTCAGGGGAAGAGAGAACAAAGTTGCTTAGTCATATATATAAGGAAGGTGAAATTTATTACGTAGATATCCCAGCAGAAAAGAGAGAAAAGAGCTTGACTTCTTGCTTCAGACACTGATTCTGCTAAATTTCTTCCAACACGTGAGAGAATTTCTTGGGAGCTGGTTTTCTTTCTGACATAGAGCAGACACTCCCTTAGTGCTACCTCTGGGTCTCAGGAACAGAGAAGATGGAATCATTGCCTGAAAACTGTTTTATAATCTATGATTGCAAACAATAAGTATGAAAGCAAAACTGCTTTTTTGTTTTTCGTTTTTTTTTTTTTCCAGAAATGAAACTCCATTTTTGTGGTTAGCACATGTGATTAAAACAAGAACTGTGAGGGGCACTTGTCACCCCTGTTTGGGCTTTCCTGAATCTTAGGCACTTTCATTCCTTATATAGAAACAGGGAAAATGTCTTTTTCTTTCTAGCTCTTTTTCTGAGTAGTAGTTCTTAATGGAATCAACACATCAAAAATACCTGGGGGTGCTCTGAAAACTCCAGATACCTCTAACCAGCTCAGGAGCACCTTATTTAGCAAAGTGGTGGTGGGCTTAGAGATCGTGGTTTGGAAGGCTCTCCAAGTAATTCTGATGTGCCGCCAATTTGGAAAATGCTTCAGAAGGTCTTACTGACTGTCTTTTTTTTTTCCTTTTAAAACTAATTTTTCCCCTGAAAATCAAATGAACACTGAAGAAATATTAAAGAACTCAAATGATCAGGGTTTTTTTTTATTAGCACATACGTGTAGTAGATAATGTTTATGTTCCTTGTGTGGAGTTGGTACATGTACATAATACATTTTAATTCCTTTTTTTCATCCACTTTTCCTCCCCTCCCACTTCCCTCCATCTCTTGACCCCTTTCCCATTTGAGAAAGATCTGTCTCCATGCTTCCTATCATCTCTCTTTTATTCTTTATAATTTGGTTTTCTCAAATGATCAGAGGTTTAATTTTTAACATAAAAAGAGGAGCTTGGAAAACTTCCATCAACAGTGTTTGTGATCTTACTGTTCTAGCTCCATCAGCCTGCATCACAGGGGATGCCGAGTGGATTAGCAGTAGGCCTCAACAGGCAAATCTGTCTTTGGCAGGCGAACTTAGTTGGGTTTCTCAATATTCTTGGTTACCACATCTATTTGGTACTATGCATCTATAACACAGTCCTATATCTAATGTCCTCACTGACAGGCCACATGTTCCAATTAGTGTTTCTGAAAATAGATCCTTAGAACCATGTGAGTTTATCCCATTTCCCCTCACTTTGCACTCACTCTCCTCTACAGATGTTGATGTAGATTCATAATACATAATTGGAAACCCTTGAAGCCAGATATGATCTGGAATTCAAGATGTCTTAGACTTAGGAGGGTAGAATCTGCATTCCATGTTATAGATACCTCCCTCAGAAGAGCTGGAAGAATGCCCTGTAATAAAAAATCTTTGAGCTTTTACAGGAAACACATGGCTACACCCATAAAATGGGATGAATAAACACGGTATGTAGCCTCGCAGTTGCTTGGTTCAGGTTTCGCCACAGAATGGCATTGCTGGACACTCTGAAGCAAAACTTCTAGAGTTTTAGAGCTGTTTGCATATTGGGTTGTAGACGCAGGATGGAGGACATTTTTGTAGCATCACTTAAACACTGCTTTGCAAACTGTGTTTTCATAGACTTCGTTCATAACAAAAACATAACGCAAAGTTAAATGGATTTCCACCGTCATCTATTTTCTGAGTGTTAATTACTTTCCATTCGGTTAGAAATGGAAACCCTAAAGAAACCCTAAATTTTCTTCCTCCTTTCCTTTCTTCCTCCTTTCCTTCTTTCCTTCCTTCCTTTCTTCTTCCCTCTCTCTCTCATAGATTAAACAGATGCTTAGAAGCTGTTACTATGGTATTAAACCCTGATGACTCAAATTCAGAGATCTACATAGCTAGCGGAAACGTCATGGCCATTTTTTGCCTATGGTCATCTAGTAATTCTCCTTTGGTCAGACATCAGTTATCTGTCCCTTCTCCAATTGTGGGTTACATAGTTTTCACCATTTTATTTGGCTGAATGTTTGTTAGACTGACTTTACTCAAGTCTATTAGGATATATGAACCTAAGGGTTCCTGGTTAGGTGGTCTTTCTGGGCATACTGCACTGTTAAATGCTGTATGGTCTCATTGTTTCCACAAGGTCATAAGTTCAAGAGAAATATGAATTATATGCATATATTTCCTCATTAGATTAGCTACTCTTTTATTTTTTTTTTAATTTTTTATTTTTACCAAGAACATGTATTGGTACATTGTATACATAATGATCATAATCAACATGGTTATTTTGTACCTGTACATGATACATCTTGGTTTTCTCCCTCTTCCCCCCTTCCCCTACCCTCCCTTCCATTCACCCACCCCTCTCTATTTGCAACAAGTGTAGCTACACTTTACCATTTTTCCCCTTTCATCTTACTTTTCTTTTAACCTTCTTCTTTATCCCCCTTTTCCCTATCTAGTTCTCTCTTTTGAATACTATCTCTCTCTTTTTTTTTAAACATAATATCTATTCTACTCGTTTGTCCTTATTTACACTTATGGTTTCTCATATCAGAGAAACAATTCGATGTGTACTAATAAGTGTCTGATTTATTTCACTTAATAGTATGTTCTCAAGGAACATCCATTTACGTACAAATGACTCTAGTTTATCCTTTTTTATGGCAGTGTAGTACTCCATTGTGTAGAAAAACCACATCTTCTTTAGCCATTCATCAGTTGTTGGGCATTTAGGTTGTTTCCAAGACTTAGTTACTACAAATTAATTGTATTATAAAGCTTCTGTGATAAAAACAGCATGGTACTGGCATGAAGACAGACCCGAGGACCAATGGAACAGGCTAGAAGATGCAGAAATAACTCCAAACACACTCAAATATCTCATCTTCAACAAAGGAGCCAAACACCCTCACTGGAAGAAAGATAGCCTCTTTAATAAATGGTGCTGGAAAAATTGGCTTAC
>PVJO010014584.1:0-47856 GCA_004026905.1 Hystrix cristata | reverse complement strand
AGCTTTACTTATGATAGTCAAAAGCCAGAAACAATCAAGTTTTCAACACATGAATAAATAATGGTGAATCTTGCAATATTTATGCCTCATGAAACAAGCCAGGCTAAAAGATTATATACCATAGGAGTCCATTTATATCAAATTTTAGTAAATGAAAACTACCTTATGTGACAGAAAGCAGTTTATCTAGAGAAGGGAATTTGGTTGGTAGAGGAAGCCTAGAGGGAGGGATTGCAGAGGTAGACATAAGCATTTTGGGGATACTCTTTATATTCCTTACCTTGATCATGACAATAGCCTCAAAAATTTCACACATGTCAAAATTTATTAATGTAACAATTTAAACTTACTTTCTTCATTGTGTGCTCAGTAAACTTCAGTAAAGTTGCTTAAAATTACACACATACATAGACACGCACACACACACACACACACACACACACACACAGAGAAAAAGGAATCCTTCAAGGAGAAGCAAATGAAGGAGCAATAACTATGATATTTAGTCAACAGGAGACTTTCTTTATATTATACCAGATTCTATGTTTATCTTAACCTAGTTATTTTTAAATGCCCCTCTTGGTCTAATTGTAACAGTCTACCTCTTTAGACTACAGAGTTGATAAAACAATACTTACTAAAGAATTTGTACATGTGTTTTACCATGCGATTATTCATTTTTGTTAATGGGCCATTTTATTATTATCCCTAAAAAAACCTCTTTTGTCATTAACTAATATTTTTATTAGGGTTGGAATTTATTTTGAATGTCTCAATTTTCTGTCCCTTGCCAATCATAGTGAAAACATCAATACATTTATTTGAGCGAAATAAATGGAAAAATAGATGTTTTCCTAAAATCCACTCATTTCCAGATTTCCTGAGCAATGCAGTGGAAGAGATGAGAACTGATATAAACGCAGTGGAAAAGCGAAAGATAGAGGTTCTTACCGAACGAGGTAATATGGTAAACAAAGCAGCAACATTTGCCGACCTTTTGGGGATTTTCCTATCTACACTTTTTAATAGTATTAAAAGAAAGTAAAGCATTTGTTAGACATGGCCACACAATTCAAATTTTGAAAAGTGAAAGTGTCAGTCATAATAATTTGTTAGAAATTAGAAGATATCTAGCAAGGCTATTTCTGTTACAACCTTTTGCTTTTCTGTAACGTTGCTTCATCCAAATCTGAGGAAACCGAATTATCCATCAATGTATGAAACAATGATTTTTATTGTATTAGACCAGTGATAAAAACCAGACTTTAACAGAAATATTTCATTGAATTGAACTTAATCTGAATATATTCATGTTCACAATTTTGGTGGATATAGTTTTGTGAGACACTTTTCTCTAAATATCATAAAGCACTCTCTTAATGTTCACTAGGGTTATAGTAGCCTCTTTTTAGAAAGGCTAAGAGATCGTAAACTGGGATTATATTTATGTGTAGCTGTCATAAAGCATATAAACTAGTATTAATGATTTAATCCACAAATGACTCTCTGGTGACCTATTGGGTGCCTCTTTTTACCTATTTGGTGCAGACTAAACCTCAGGCACATTGTAGTAGATTGAGATTTTACCATCTGTGTGTGCTTGGATTCCTGATATCTGGGCCAGTCCTTTGCCTTGAACCATTGTTTAAATATATCTCTCTATTCAAAGAGATACTTGTTTAATTTGTATCACAGAATAAAATCCCTCTAGGTTGGGTTAACTGAGATAGTACTACCAAAGACTTATGTATTTCATATTTTTGAAAAGATGGGATGAGTATGTGCCATAAAATATAGTTGTTTCTAATAGGACTGTTTATCCCACATTTGTGTTAGAATTATATTTTCAATGTTAACTACTACAAATCTGACTTCAAATGCGCTCTTAGAAAAAATAAACAACGGATATATTAGATATTGGTCAAACTTTAGAACATTAACAAACATTATCAAAGCTTGTCTTGTTCTTAAAATTATAGTGTGAGGCTTTGATAACTCTGAAAACTGTATTTCTTCATTAAATGTTTTGTTCATATGAGAATAGACCTCGATCAGATAGCCTCTAATACATGTTTCACCTTGAGAACATGCTGTGTAGAGATGCTTGTGTATTTACAAATATCAACATTTTATGAGACAGATTCACTGTAACTTTGTTAATCTTAGATTTCTTTTATATCTATCTAATTGTTTATTAAAATAATTGTTTGAAAATTAGTTTGGGGGTTTGTAGGTACCTTCCATGATTTATTTTTAAACCATAACCACTTATTTACATCTTTATTTTCTATTTTTTTAAATAGTCTAAGAGATTAAGACTGTGAAACTCAGAAAATTAAAACAATTAGGAATCAAGGCAAAATTAATTACAAGGGCAATAGAAATAGTGTACTGCATAAGGAAAATGATACGGACTAGTAACTGAGTAAACACTAACTTCAGTGACTGCTAAAATGTAAAGCAGAAAATAGTAATAATAATAACAGCATCGTACTGAATTCTTTCAGATGAAAGGAAGTGGATTCTAAGAGACACTGTCCACTAGATAAAAGGCAGTCAGTTTATGAGACCATGTGTTGTCAGACATTCAGTAATTCTCTTAAAATGCCTGCCAGTTTTCTGAGGTGTTCCAAGATGATCCAGTTTCATTTCTTTTTAGTGATTTGATCTCATAAAGAATTTATATCTTAAAGAATATAGAATATAATTTAGCCTTTTCCTCTTAAATATAAATTACCTAAATGCAATTCAGCTAAACTGTTGGTCAAGTCACATTTAAATTATCCTTGTAGTATTTTCTCTTTCTAAAAGTAGAACTCATACTAAAGATATAGACATTAAAAATTATATTAGGGGCCGGTCATGAAAACTATGATGCTAAATTTTTTCCTTTGCTCAGACTCGCCACATTTCTTCTCAGGTTTGGTTCACAGAATTGCTTATTTTTAATGTTGTAAGAGAAGGCAATTACTTGGATACAATGTTGTAAAGAGGTTAAAATTTCATCTAGATAGAAATTGTCTAGCTGTTTTGGTTATGTTATTTGTTATCTGTTCGTTCTATAAATAATTGACAATTACTGGCTATAGTGCCATCGCTGTGCTGGCCTGTAATAGCTCTCTTGGAACTAAACAAACTAAAAATTCTACAAGAGTAAAATGCAACCTTTGTTAGGCAGTAGTGTGTGAATACATAGAAGCTGGTGAGACAGATCTGAATTAGTGTGAAGGGATGAGAATAACAAGTAATGTTTGAACTGAATATAAAATGATAAAAGCTGTTTGAGAATAGAAAGAAAAGCAGTTCAGGCACGTAATGCCACATATTAGGGAGTGAAATATGTATAATAACTCTCTTGCACTAATAACGTTCAGTGCCTGCTTTTCATAACCTCACAACATATTTTCTTATCATATGAGTGTTTCTCTGGAGAAATGTGCAAATATACAGTATTTGTCAGCCTGCAGAAACAATCATCCAGTGTCTAATTCTGTCCAGTATCTGTTTTGTAACCATTACGTACTTATATCTAAATTTATGTGCATATAGACAAGATGAGTGTGAAAATAAAACATTCATAGAGAATGTTAGTCTTTAGCAATAGTTATTGTAGAGGACATAACAAACAATAATATATGGATAAAAATTACATTATTAGAGGTGTCTTTTGCAATGAGTGCTGAGTAGTACTACCAGGCATAAGGAATTGGGACTAGGGTAGTCAGGAGAATTATAGAATTATGAAATTATAGTAATGTCTACATATTCATTTTTATTAATATATAAAGCATAAGTGAATGACATTTTAAAGAATTTAATCAGAAATACCCAGCATAAATAATTTTTGGAGGGTCAGTCTAATTAAGAAAGGTTTTGTTCTGTGTTCTTAGATTATACTATTGAATGATAATAAATGTGCAGGAAAGGGGAATAAACTTAACTTTTGAACTCTGGTAAAAGAAGAAAAATGTCGTTCTTTAACAAATACAGTGAGATTTCAAACATACTAAGCATAATAACATTCCAGCAATGAGGTGGAAAGAACTGGCTTTTTAGTAAGTTTCAGTCCATTAAGGATCAAGAGACGAAAGGAGAGAAGCGAGATGGGAAGGAAGGGGATAGAAAGAATAATTAGGGTGGGTTATGTACATGTACCAACTTCCCCAAGGAATGTAATCATTTTGTAATGCAAACATGTACTAATAAAAAATAAAAATTGGGAGAAAAAGAAAAATCAATCATGTTATTAGACACAGTAGCTACAGTGTCTTCTTCAGAAAACACATTCCAGTGTTCTGGCTTTCAGACCTGCAGACCTCCATTAAGCTGTTTAGATTTAGGGCAATACAAAGAGCTTTTAAGGAGTGTTAATAAGCACAGAAGTATTGCACATAAGCACAGATGTTTGACACATTCTCTTTCATCCAAATTTTACTACAGTCTTCCATTTAGTGTGCTTAATCAAACAAAATAGAACTGAGAATTAAGGCAATTATCCTGATGATTTACATTTGAAGCACCCCTGAAATATTCTGATAATGAAATACATGTTTCTTTTTGTATCTTAATAGGTGCTGCCATTAATTAACTTTGAAGTATTTATTTTACAAATTAAGGTTCCATTTTTCTTATATGGAAAGGGAAAGTTAACATAAATAACTTTCAAAAATATTCTAGCTTTGAGATTTGAAGGATCATATATATTATTATATGTCATTTGGTTAATGAGAATAACATACCATTAAATTTTTGCAAATAATTCCAACTTAAAAGTCTATTCATTAATTCAAAAAGAATTTGTGACTGTCTAGGAATGCAGATAGAAGTATAAAAAATAAAGTCAATACCTGGTTTCATAAAGCTTGGGCTACAGGGAGATGATAATTAATGAATAGGCAAACAGGAAAATTAGCTTGTTAATTTTTAATGGACACAAGTGCCTAGAAGAAAATAAAATTAGGTAAAGTACTGTGATTAACAGAAGTGCAAGGTGCAAGGTAGCGAACTACATTACCTGAAATGGTCTGAGAATACATCTAATGGGACATCGGTGCTGAGAGCAATGTGATAGGAAGAGCCCAGCTGTGCAAGAATGTACAGGGGTGACTTTCAGCATAAAGCTACTGTAATTGCAAAAGATTTTGGGCAGCAACGAATTGTACTGATTATTCCCATTCCAAGTCCAAAGGATCATGGGTATCCTAAAGATTGGGGATATGGAGGATATTTGTGAAACAATTCATTCTCTAAGAATAGTATTTTTGATGAATTTATTCAGCTATTAATGGTCACCTGCTGTTTCCCCAGCACTGTGCTCGGAATAAGGGATGCAGAAATGAATCAAACAGGCCAGGCCATGTTCTCTAATCATTATGCTTTGATGATTCTTTACATTTGCATAATATTTTATAGACTCCTCTTATACATATTGTCATAACAGATTCTAGTATCTATTAAACATGCAGTGTTTTCGCTTCATTCATTTGGCTTTTCTCTTTAATGCGTTTTGTAATGTTTGCATTACACTTCAGATCATCTCTGAGATCTGCCCTCATTTTATCTATCAGTCAATATAGGACATATTGTCTCTCAAGTTAAGTACCTCTACCTTCACCTGATGCTGTAGGTGTCATGTACAGATGCAGCTCTGGATTTCAGTGTGCGAGTGTGTAAGATAAATCACACATGACAGTATACTATGTTCTAGGTAATATGTAGTACCCTAAGTTAAAAGGAAGGAAAGATTGCTGTGGTCTGGGAGAGTGATGGAATTCCTAAAGGAAATTATCAAGCGTCTAGTCTTGTAGACAGCAATAGACAAAGGTGAAAAGTCTGCTCTCTCAGTTTAAGGTCTATACTTCTGTGCTCCTTCTTTCTAACTTGAGCCATACCTAAGTTTGCATTAGAATATCTGATGCTTCACCTTTTCATTTCCCTCTTGAAAATACATGATTGAAATTTTGCTAAATCATTACATATGCAATTTGTAGAACTAGCTTTTAGATGACAGAATAAAATATCCATTAAATGCTCAAACAATTGAACTTACTATTTTTATACCTATATGTGGTCCTTTAAAGATTTCTAGGTCAAAATTCCAAGCTTGTTATTTCTGTATATGTTCATTCAATTAGGAAACCTCTGTACCTTGCTAGCCAAAATTAATGCATTCGAAATAGAATCCATGTACATTTTATTAAGGAGCCAAATTTAAATCTCCATGGCAACAGCTGCAATAAATGTGCAACATCTTAATCTATGATTATACTGTCACACTTAGTGATGTCTGTCTTAAATTCGTGACTACCAGTCGCTTCTCTGTTGTTCTAGTTAGCCAGAAATGTAGTTTAAAAAGGAATTGAACTATGAAATGCATTTAAATAAGTCTGAAAGATTTTAGCACTAACAGATATTCTAGTTACTAGGAATCACCCTTGGAGAGTGTGAAATAATGTTGAGGAGAGACTTTGATCCAAATGTTTTAAAATTGAGTGTTAAATACAGAGGACACTGAGTAATTATAATGGAAAAGCTACTTGTAGATTTTTAATGGACTTTCAAAACCAGTTTTCACTACATCTAAAAAACCTTTTTTTTTTTTTTTTTTTTTTTTTTTTTTTTTTTTTTTTTTTTTTTGTGGTACCGGGGATCGAACTCAGGGCCTCATGCTTGCAAAGCAATCACTATAACCACTGAGCTAAATCCCCGGCCCTACATCTAAAAAACCTAAACTTGGTGGATTAAGACTTCTAAATGTGGTCTATTACTTAGGATACTCATAACTAGTTGAAATAAAACTTTGGGTATAGAATATTAGCCCTTCTCTGTAGCCACTATGATTTGTCTGCAGACTAAGAGGTATTTATGCATACCCTACTCCATTATCAAATTTTGATGGCCTTTCTACATTATTTTACTGTTTTAATTGGTCAACAGATTCTATAGTCTTAATTTTTATATTTTAATTTGTCAAACCAACCTCATATTCTATATTTTTAATTGGTCAGCCAAAGTCATTTGACTTTGAGAAATCCTACTATGTTCTAGAACTCTTAAGTGAAGATATGAAGCTATAATAAATTGTCAAAGGGGAAAGTGTTAACACTAGTGTCATAACGACCTATCTGAACAGCATTAGATTAGCTGAAAGATGCTGTTCCTTGATTGTTTCTCTGGCCCTGCTAGACCAGACCCCAGGAACTGCATGCTTTGTTTCCACATTTAGGGAACATAATAGAAACTCTTGACTCTTTAAGGTCATGCAAAGTTAAAGATACACCTGAGGAAGTAGGAAATCATGTTGCAGAGTAGAAGCAAAGTATAAAGAAAGTGACAGATTTGAGAGTTAGCTTTACAGAATTTATAATTAACTGAGCATATGAGAATGGATGAGTTTGCCAAGACAGAAAATAGTGGCGCAGAAGAGCATGGCATGTCCTTATCTAGCACCTACATTTAGGGGTGGGAGAAAGGAGAGAAAGTGAATGTTAAGTCAGAGCTGTCAGAGGAGAACAAATATAACATCATGAAAACTTAGAAAGTTATGGTGATTGTCAACAGTGTCAAATGCTGCAGAGAAGTAAGAAAGTAAGAATAATGAAAGCTAATAAAAAGGTTCCCAAGCAGTTTCAGGTGATGGATTCAAGATACTGGAATATAAAATGTGAAGATAATTGCATTTTGCAGATATGTACAGGAAGAAAAACTTAAAAAAAAAAAAGAATGTACCAGAAGGTAAGAAAGAAAAGGCATAACATCTTAAAGGCTAAATATTATAAAAATCATCAATTCATATTTGCTATACTTTTATTTTATCACAGGTGATAAAACATAATCTGATAGAAAGTATTAAAAATATAAGATGATATTGAAGAAGAAATAGGGAGGCATAATTTATTTGATGAATACCTTCAGGTACTGGAAGAATATTGTAGAAATAATAAAGTGTTAGCTGTGTAACACTTTTTAGTTGACAGTGCAGTTCCACCTTTGTTGTTTCACTGTGTCTCTACCAGAATACTTGCGTCGTTACCATTTTTTCCTATAGCTGAATGTTTTGACTCTCAAAGAAATTGTCATGTGACTAGAAATTGGCAGTGCAGAAAATAAAACCCCCTTCTCTGGGCTCCAAGTCTAATGGTCCTCTATTCAGAATTCAGAGGTGAAGGGCAGAGTATAATTTTGGAGATGATGGTTCATTGATACTTTTGCTTTAGAAGAGGAGAAAGTATTAGGCCAATCATGGCTTCTTCAGGAAGCATTTAAACAAGCATTGATGTTCTTTATGGAACAACCTTTAAATGTCAGAAGAATATCATCTTGCAATTCTGTGAAACAGAGAAGAAAATATCCTTACTGTGCTTCAAGTATCAAATTTGGAGAAGTTAACTTTGTAATCTGCCCTCCTTTTTGTGATTAAGGGAACAAGGTAATACGCTAAATATTGCTATTTCATAGTTTGTTCTTCTGGCTTTCCTCCCTCCCTCCCTCACTGCTGCTCGCTGCCTTCCTTCCTTCTTTCGTTCCTGCCTTTTTTCCTTCCTTCCTTCCTTCCTTCCTTCACAGTGCTGGGGATTGTACTAAAAGCTTCACACATACTAATGAGCTGTACTACTGAGCTGTATCTCCAACCTCCCTGGTTATTTCTGAAGTCTTCTTCTAAAATGTGAAATGTAATTTACAGTGACCACTGTTGTTTTCTTTAACAGTAAAAATCTGAGCCAGGAGTAGCGGAACGCACTTGTAATCTCAACATTTGGGAGTCTAAGGCAGGAGGATTGAAAGTTCTACTTCTGTTTGGACAATTTACCAACTTAGTGAGACTGCTTCAAAATTAAAAAAAAAAAAAAAAAAACAACAATAATTAAAAGGGGCTGGGATTTAGCTCAGTGGGAAAGCCCCAGTTTCAATCCCTAGGACAAAAAAAAAAAATTAAATGAAATGTAAAAATAAGAAACTGAAAAGTAGAGTGTTACTTCCCTTCATAGTAGGGTTTTGTTGGTATTTAAAATGAACACTTGAGGTGGCATCCATATGAATATTTTTATGTGTTTCATATCTGTCTGGCTATATACTTTCCAGCAAAAAGAAGTCCTTGTCTGTTGAATTTTGGAAAGGAAACATAGTTTTCCATTGATGGCATTAGAATCATATATATGCCTTTTAGAGAATGTTGTTATTTATCTGAAGCGAAACTTACAGCTTTCTATTAAACAGTCTTCTGTTCTTGACCAGGAACAAAATTTCTCTAGATGAGTAAAAACTAAGAGTAAAAATACTGTCTATGACAGGACTAGGCTCGGAGTGAGTGTTTCTTAAAACAGCCTGTCCCATGTACCGCAGAAGCTGCTCTTCAGCTGTCAGTGTGAACGGATGCCTAGACCTTAATAAGCCCAATCTCACATTGGCAACTCAACTAACCTGTAAACTGCTTGAAGACAGAGATCCATGATTTCTTATTCTTTCTCTGTGCCCGAGAGCCCAGCAGGGTGCTTGACACAAAGTCAATGGCCAGTGCATGTTTGCTGAAAAGATGCCAGCCAAGTCCTGAGAGAAAATGCTTGAGAGGAGAGAGGTCATTCCCTCTTCTCAAACACATCACGATCTTTTATATTTGGAAAGCACTTGACCACTTACAATTTACACAGATAATTCCATTTAAACTGAAATGAGGCAGCCACAGGTTGGAAAGGTGGACATTTATTTACAAATGGAGAAATTGAGAAGCTGAATGATAACTTTGTGATGCACCAGATTTTCCTTTCCACCAAAGTTCTTGGTATGTATTTGCGGCATCTGAAAAGCAGGAGATGTCACATACTGCAGCTGGGTACCCATGTGGTCTGCTGATATTCAAAGGGGACCGTTCTGGCATGAATTCTAGGGCAGCCTCATGCAGCTGTCATGAGCTACACTCTGGCTCGAAGCAGCAGATGCTTCGGATATCAGACAGGCACTCGCATCATCACACGGAGAACACCCGTGTTAAATGCAAAATATCTGACCCCTGATGTCCTTTGGTAAATCACAGACAAATTTCATCCAGTTTCCAGTTGCAGCTACATATAGTTTTTCACAGTTGACATTTTTTCATTGGGTTAATTGTATAACAAGGCAAATATAGATTCTGGTAATTTTCGTTTTGTCTTAATGTTAATCTTAAATGTACTGAAAAGACTTCCAAAACCTCCAGATTTATTATTCTTTAAGATTAGTGATTACTGAAAAATGAACATGTATTTCTTTATCACATATGTCTTGTTATCTGTTTGTTTTATGAATTATTTGCTTAGAAAAATCTGCTCATAAAAAAGCAGTACTGGGGTTTGGGGATTTAGCTCAGTGGTAGAGCACTTGTCTAGCATCAAAAAAAACAAAACAAAACAAAAAACGCTTTCATAAATATAAAATGCTGGACACTAAGTTTTTTTAAGGAGAACCACATTGTATTCCATAGGATTTTCAGTATTCAGTACACTGTTTTGTATTTTTAATTTCTTGTCTACTATTTTCATATGCTTCATTGAAGCAGAACATGGAAGATTTTCCATAACACAGTCAGGACTATATATTTCCCCATCGAGCTAAAAGAGAATTGGTATTTTTTTTTTAAATATCAGTGTCTCTTTTAAGAGGTATAATAAAGACTTAATTCTCTTGACCACAGAAAATACAGTGGCCATCATATGTGGTGATTCCAAAGGTCAGAAAGCTCCAAGGTATGATAGTTTAATATATATTATGAAATGTGTGTATTGGGGTATCCTCACTGTGTATTTGAACACAAATATGCAATGGGAATAGTTGTGTGTGTTCAAGAGGAGTTGGAGGTAAAATAAATGTTCTGTTATGTGATCATAATGACTTCATCATGTCTCTGCTGCACACTGGTTCATATGCATTCTACCTTGATTTCATTTCAATGCAGTTCTTTGCCTTAATGCTGCACCCAAGAAAAGCATACTTTTGCATTATTTTGCTGTATTTTCTTCTTTCTCTTTCTTTTCCCCAATCTTTCTTCCACCTATAATCCAAGGTCAGACCTATAACAAACAAAAAGATAAACAGTGGTTGGGAGCCTTCCCTTAAAGAAGCATGTTTTAGGATTGGTGTAAGAAGCTCTATAGAAAATGAGTAGGTGTGGGCTGGGGATTTAGCTCAGTGGTTAAAGTGCCTGCCTTGCAAGCACAAGGGCCCGAATTCGATTCCCCAGCACCAAAAAAAAAAAAAAAAAATATATATATATATATATATATATATATATATATATATATATATATATATATATATGAGTAGGTGTAAAAAGGGACCATTTTGAATTTGGAACTCCAAGGGAGTTGATTTCCATGTTAAGATGGAAAGTCCTTGATAAGGGAAACTATTTGGTAACTGGACATTTTAGAAACAAATTAATGGGATAATGTGACATTATATGGAATCGACTCACCATTATCTACATTTAATGACAAATGGTAAATTATTTTAATACATAACTATGCCTTTAAAAATTTTCTTGGAAAATAAGAGTGTTTTCTGATGCTCTTGTTCTTTATAACATTTGCGAAAATAGAGGAACTCCCACACTCGAGGGGGAAATGCTGTCGCCTCAGAATGATTCCGTGTCACAGGCTCTCATGCCCTTCCTATTTTTCAAAGAATGACATATTTTCATCATGTTCTTCTAATACAGCTCATGTAAATTAAGAGTATCTAGATTGGAAAATGTTGTTTCAAATCTGGAAGGATTTTATAGCCATCTAAATACGTGAAATACATGGTTTCTAAAACTGATCTCTGTGAATCAAGAGGTCAACTTGAATCATAGAAATATTTTTTAAATGAAACCCATCATCAACCTTACTTCCTCTTTTACATATGAATTTTCTAAGGACTCCCAAGAGTAAGTAACTTGTTCTGGGTTGTACAATCACTTTGTGTATATTCAAAACTAGAATTCAGCTTTTCCAATTTTATATCTGATTCTTTTCTTTTCCATGTAAATACTTTTTTTTTTTTTTCGCAAAAGCATGTTCAGGCGTCTGGGTTTGATCCCCAGCATCACACACACGCACACACACACACACACACACAAATAATGAAAGGGGAAGGCCATTAAATTCTCATGTACCAGGTGCTGGATAGATCCCTCAGGTATGCTTAATCTCTCTGCGATGCCAAGTGACCCCTTAAGGGAGTGAGCACCTGAAGGCTTCAGTCCCTAGATGTAGACAGTCTTCATCGTGAGATGTTATCACATCAAGCTGTGATTCCAGGTCTATAGAACTTTCCCAGATCACATGATTTCCTCAGTCACAGAGTAAATGAAAGTTATAGGGTATCAAACAATTGAAGAAGGCATTCAAAATAAAAACAACTATGAAGAATAAATGGCAAGTTTCGAGTCAAGATTGAAGAGAGAAATCCTTATGCTTACCCCTTTTGAGTAACGAAGTATAGCAGACACATACAATAAACAGATGTGTGTGCCAGCTTATTAAGGATGATAGTGCCCCCAGAATCATGGTGGAGGCTTCTTTAGACTTGGCTGCAACTTTAGAATTAAACATGCACCAACTCTGCACAAGGAATGTATTGCAAACATTACTGAACACATGTACTAATAAAAGATACTGATTTAAAAAAATAAGAATAAAATGAAGCTTCCTCCACAAAAAAAGAATTAAACTATTTGTCACCAGTCTATTTAAATATATATGCAAACAAAGTGGAAGTTGGAATGCTGACAGGAAATTTTTTGAAACAAGCAGCATCAGTATGTTGTTTCAGTTTTTCTTTTGCAGAAAAGTAAGCAATAGTTATTGTTCTTAATTAAATTGTATGGTAGACACATTTTGGCAATTTTACAGATTTCTCTATATCACTATTAATAGATAAATTATTAATAGATGAGTTAATCACCTATATGAGCTAAATATTTTCTTTCAATTTAGCACTCAGTAATTGGATACTATCTTTCAAGTTTGATTTTTAAAAATTATTCCTCAATTTTAGAGAGGGAAGCATGTGATACTTTTTCTGAAAGAGATAATATAGTTGAGGATACGACTCCTAAATTTAAATAACATATATACAAATATATATATATGTGTTTAAGAACATTTAGCAAGATGAAAACTACAGAATCGAGAGCTACATGAGTATTATATAAATAGATAGTAAATGCTGTAAATCAGTAAAAATTGAGATCAGCGACAGCTAGCACAGTCAAGAAATATTTATTGTGAAAAAATTAATGTAAGCTGGGCCCTAACAAAGAGGACATTGTATGCGAAACACATACCTTAATTCTTAATTTTAAACCCCTAAAAAGTGTCAAGTTATTACTTGCCTCTATATCATCATCATCACCCTGGCCAAATCATGATCATCTCTTTTCTAAATTATTACAATAAGTCCTTAATAAATCTCTCCTAGTTTCTCTGTTCTAATACATTTCCTGAAAAGAATGTCTTTTCCTGCACTGGTTTGACTTAATTGTCACAATAGCCTTCTGGGGCAGATGCTTCTATTTGCATAGAATTACCTAAAACCTGAAGTATAGAAAGAAGTGAATGAGGTCACCCTGATGGGAAATGGGAGTGCTTGAATATAATCTTAGGAACTAGAACCTAACCTCATAACTATTGTGCTTCATGGTCTCCGTGGATATTATTCTGTTTCTTTTGATTATTGTAAGGCTACAGTGAACAGTGATGCCAGGAGTAGAGAAAAATTCGTATAAAACCAAGCAGCTGTATTAGTTTGGCACAACAGCTGTAAATTTAGAAACAATATTAGCACTACAACTGAGATTGTGAAGTTGGAGCTTATGAAGCTTATGAACCGTAATTAAAATGTCACTGGTGTAGGTTCCAAAAAAATGAAAAGATAATGTATGTTAGTTAATTGTCTCTTAGCAGGAGAAATAAAATCAAGTAGATAATCAAATGAGCAATGGACATTTTACATTTTGATTAACAACCTTCTCCATCATCAAAGACTCATAAAAATACCTGGGAACAAAGACAAGTAACTAGCTTCAATTCTCTATGGATAAAAGAACAGTTTGTATTTTATACATGATCAAATTTATTTGAGAAAAAAACATATAAATATTAATCTGTTGGAAGCCTAGAAAATAACACTCAGATATGCTCAGTGACACAAAGTAATTCAGGCATCACCTGTTCATGTGGATGAGACAGCATGTTTTATTCAGTTGATCCTTTTTATTCAGACGTTGTAAAACAATTTTAGAGAACAAAATGTAGTATTCTAATTGGAAATCAATTGGCTGTTCTTTTAAACTCACCATTGTGTACCCAAACCACTAGACACTGATATTATAATTTTAAAGAAAGATAAAAATTTTCACAGTTTAAATCATTTTTTTTAATGTAAGAATCAACTAAGGGCTGCGGATTTAGCTCAGTGGTTAGAGTGCTTGCCTTGCAATCGCAAGGCCCTGAGTTCGATCCCCAGCACACACACACAAAAAAAAAAGCAAGAATCACCTAATAATATACAGGCATTCGTTTTCTGAACACCAAAAGCTAAATGATTATTAGGCACCATTTTACTTCACCCTGTATCGAGTGTAGGCGTGGTACTTTGTACACAACATTTCATTAAGATCTTGGAAGTTACTACTTTCCATTGAGAAAATTAAGTCTTCAAAGATTTACATAATTTTAAATTAGGGAGAGAGTAAGAGAGCCAATGGAATATATCTTTTTGCTTATTTCATAACAGAAGTTCTTAATATCTGTCTGTTACTGTCTCTTTCTTCTTTTCTCCTATTCTTATTTTCTACCTTCTTTTCAAAATATTTGTTAAAGGTACCCTAAGGGAAATTATTGAGATAGTCACTGGAAACTCCATGCAATTTGAATTTTTTCTACTTTAATATTTAACTATATAATTTTCTGGATACTTTTTATGTCTTAATTCCTTCATATTATACACCAGTCTAAGCACATGGTAACTGTGTGGTAAATATTTAATTGCAAGTTTTATTATAACTATGACCAGATATTAATTTAAGTGATAGAAATCATTACATATTCATACCTTAAACTTTTTTATTTTCATGCAAATTTGGGGGTGGGGAGCTTTACCTAAAAAGCAATATGAGTGTTTGTTAGCACATTCTGTGTGTATGGACGGCAGTTGGGAGAAACATTCACATTGTTTCCTACGTAAGTTGTCATGAGCCCATTTTCACTGAGGTATTGAACATTTGCCACTGCTTCTATGCATCTCTGCTAGATATATTCCATAACTGCCTCATTTCTGGAAGTAGAAGTTAAGGGAAGGTTTTCCTTATGTCTTAGAAGTCAATAGCCATCACTGGGCATCAGGCCTGTATATACAGAATATACATACAAAATCTCATTGTAACATAAAATTGACATCTTTATTGATCCTCAACTTTGCCTCTTAAAAGAGAGAGGAGACAGACCATTAGAGCTCCATTTTAAAAGATTCCGAAACAAAGGTAATTCTCTGTTACGTGTGCATATTCAGATTTAGGGGAGAAAAATTAATTCCTTTTCCCTACCTATCTGTCACAAGTTTTATGTCTGATCTCTTTATAAGAAAAGAAAACTTAGTCTCAATTGAATGAATTACAGAGTTACAATGTTTTAATATTTTTTCAGTCATTATTTTCATGCTGTAGAGAATAGCCCTTTCAAATCTAATGTCGTTTTCCGGGAGTCATGCTTTGTTCACGCTTGAGGTTTTCAGGTATTGGAAGATCTCATGTCCGATTTAAAGCCCTGCTTTCATAATCACTGCGTAGGTGAGATCCTTTTTTCCCAGGCCTGTGCTGACAGAGGAGCTTGGAACGGGCGAGGGCAGACACTTGGGGGTTGCCTTCCCCAGCATGTGGTGTCAAGTATGATGGCTGGGAAGGACAGGTCTCCTCTGATAGGTTGAATGATGTCTTCCTCTTGTTGGCTCAGTATGGCTCCATCTGCTTCTGGTGGCTTCTACCCATGTGCTGATCTTCCCTATACAGTTTCATTATTTGCTCACAGCTGTGTCCGGCTTCAGACCTATTCTCTCTGCTATCCAAGAGCCTTTGGGAGAGGGGGAGCTTAGTCTCTTTCTCACTCCATGGTATCTTCACTAGCCTTTCTCAGTAGTTCATTTCCTTACTAATCTGCCATATTGCTAGTTGCATAGCTTTTTTTCTTTTCTTTTCTTTTCTTTTTTTCTTTCTTTTCTCTCCTTTTTCTTTTCTGTAGCCCATGTTCTGTAGAGCCCAGAAATCCCTGAAGTCTTGTCTAGTTTCAGTTAAAGACCACATTGACTCAGGGTCACTACATCACTAGGCCTAATTATTCTGAGGAGCAATCCATACAGTAAACTGTAATCTCACCTGCCACATTTTCCACATTAGAAGTGGTTTCCTCTTTTATGAGGGTCATATCTTCTTCACGCCTCTGAAGGCAGCCCTGGGATTAGCCTGTGACGTCTGTTCAGCAGCCACTGGTATTACCTGCATGCAGCAGCTCCCTGTTTGGCTTATGAAAGAGGAAGCAAGCTCTCCTATGTGCCTAACCCGTGCAAGTGGAGAAGCAGCCTTCTCACCACCAATTACATTCTTCAAAATAACAAAGATCTTAAATTTCTTGAACATACAATATGCAATGTATTATTTCTTCTGAATTTGGGGAACCTTTTGGAAAGGCCTGGTCACAGTGAAAATGGACAAGTGCTTTACTAAACCACGTTTTTAAAAGAGAAAGCTTAGTGTGAGACTGGATAATCATCTTTGAGAGCACATTAAAAATTAAGGAGGCATCACATAGTACCCTGTTTGCCATGAACCATTGCTGATTGTTGTTGGTTGTGTTATGACTTCCAAAGAACATTCTCAATTCTCAAGATATGTAGAACAGCAAGCATAGTATTTGACTGGATTTTCTTGCATACGTACTCTGATATTAAAACATATTTCCAACAGAAGTATAATTTAATATCCTCCCAAAATATGTCTGTTTAAATCTCATCATTCTGTCAGGGATACCCTTTTTTGTCATGTTAACCTTGTTAATGAATTTAAATTGTTCGTCAAGAAGGATAGTGGTATTAACTATGTACAGAGCACTCTGCTTCATTCTGGGAGTGCAAAAATGATCAGACATCTCCACTGCCCTTTTAGAGTCTACATTCAAGTTGAGGAAAGAAAGTATATAGGGATATAAATAAATAAATGACAGATGGTGGTAAGCAATGAATGAACCAAACGGTGCTATTAGAGAAAAATCAATGGATGAGTCCATTTGAAATATGCAAACTAAGGACAATTTTTCTGATGAAGTGAAGTTTTGGCTGAGATGCAAATTATGAGTCACAGCCAACCTTACCACAGCTGTAATGCAGGTATAGGGAAAACAGGTGTTGAGGTTTGGTGTGTAAAAAAGAATGTTACTCTAGGAAATAACAGAAAGCCAATATTCATTTACAGAGTGAATCCTGTGAGGTTTTAGAGGAACTGCTAAAGGATTTTATTTACATTCACAGTACAATGAGAAACCATTGAACTGTTTGAACGGAGAATTAAAACAAAATTCTTTAAACTCTGGAAAACCCTGATTTCTTAGGGAAAGAAATGTGTGAGCACAACAGGAAAAGCCACAAGACAAGTATCTGTTTCAGTTGATAGGCAAGAGGTGTGGGTTAGGTGATGGATGGTGGCATTGGAAACAGAGTGACATTGTGCTGTGGACTGAATCATGTTCTCTCAAAATTCATATTTGGGGCTGTAACACACAATCTAGATGTATTTTGAGAATGGGCTTTGTCATGGCTTAGGTCTAGAAGGTCCCCCAAAACGCTCATGTGCTCAGAGACAAGTCTTTTGGGAGGTCAGTGGATAATAGGGGTACTATGTTCATCAGTGGCTTCATCAGCCATTGAGTTCAGCAGCTAGGTGTACTGGAGTGAGGTGGGGTCTGGCTGGGAGAGCCCGGTTACTCCTTGGGGTAGGGGGTGATCCAGCAGGGTAGGTGTATCCCCCTCCATGAGCCTCTCCAGGTGCTCTGCCTCCTGAATGCCAAGGAATGAGCAGCTTTCCTCCACACAGGTGTTCCTGCCTTGGAGCCAGACAACTATGGCCCAAATCCTCTAAACACCATAAGCCAAAATAATCCTTTCTTTGTTTAATTTGTGGATGCCCAGTTTTGTGTCTCAGCCACGGCAAAGTGATTAAGTCAGGCTTGAAAGGAGTTATTAAAAATTACTTCATAAAGGCCATAAAGGTGGGACCATAAAGGTGAGACCTCAATCCAATAGAACTGGTTTTCTTAGAAGAAGAAAGACCAGAGCCCTTTCTTTCTGTTGTAAAGACACAGCAAGAAAGTGACCATTCATGGACAGAAAGGACACCCTTAATATAAATTGATTATGCTGGTGATTTGATGGTCGATTTATCAGCCTCTTGAACTCTGATGAATATATTTGTGTTGTTTCAGCTACCACCTGATCTGTGTATATGGCATTTTGTTGTGATATTTTGTCTGGAGTCAAATTAATAATATTATGCCAATGTCAGTTTCTTGATCTGGTATTACACTACAGCCATGTAAGTTATTATTGTTGGGGGAATCTTAGTAAAAAATAAAATAAGTCTCTAATATTTTAGACTTTTTTGCCACATTTCAAAATATAAACCTTTCAAATTAAAAAAAAATTCCTCCATATACAATGACAATTATCTTTATTATGATAGGAAATTTGTAGCATGTATGTAACAAATATATATATATATGTATGATTCTGTGTGTCAGTGTGTTTGTGTGTATATAGTGTATGCATATATACAGTCATTCCCTCACTATTCATGGGGAGACTCATTCCAGGATCCTTCATGTGTGTGTACCAAAATCTGTGACTGCTCGAGTCAGTTATATAAATTGACATAATTTCATATAACCTTTGCATATCCTACTATATACTTTAGATAATCTGCATTATTTTTCCTATCTAATATAATGTAAATTCTGTGTAATAGTTGTTACATTATAATTTGGGTGAACAGTGACAAGAAAAATCTATACATGTTCTGTTCAGATGGGCTCTTTTCCAATACTTTTGATTCATAGTTGAATCCACAGATGCATAACTTATTCATATGAAAGGCCAATGGCGTGTGTATGTGTGTGTGTGTGTGTGTACACTGACCCATGTAAGAATGCATACTATTTGTATAGCCTACAGTGAAATTTTATAACTGTTTTGTGGATAATTTACATAATGCTTAGCCTCAACTGCACAGTAAATCATAGACTATCAGGAAATATATGATATGTCTTCTAAGAGCTCATGGCTTTAAAGAAGAGATAGTGAAATAAACAACTGCTTTTTGTAGTACAGCGTGATTAGTTCTTCAGTAAAACTGTGTTTAAAGTACAACATACATAAAATAGTAAATCTCCCTTTAAAGCATCCTGCAAAAAATGATTTTTTTTCCTGTTTTGTTTGTTTTTGAGACAGAGTCTTGCT
Organism: Hystrix cristata; assembly: GCA_004026905.1. NCBI lineage: Eukaryota > Metazoa > Chordata > Mammalia > Rodentia > Hystricidae > Hystrix > Hystrix cristata. The sequence goes on along the minus strand of PVJO010014584.1, from coordinate 28,344 downwards.
ATGTGGTTCAGGCTGGCCTTCATCTTATTATATATCCCAGGCTGTCCTTGAACTCATGGTGGTCTACCTGCCTCACCCTCCCAAGTGCTGGCATCACAATCATGTGTTACCAAGCCTGGCAAAAAAATGATCTTGAAGTTGGATTTTGAAGAATGTGTGGATTTTTCACTAATATAAAGGCAACCCAGCATATTTCAGTGAAAACAACTTATCCAAAAGTCTAAAATAGAGTAAATGGTCACTTAAAATTCCAGATGAGTGGAGTAAAATGAAATGAATTTTTTCTTCAAATTAAGTTTTGAATAGTAAATCTTAAGATGCACAAATTCATTCATATAGCTGATTTTGGATATCAAATATCTGTTAAATAGCAATTGGGTTGACTACTAGAAACTGGGAATTAGGTTGTCTAATGAAATGGCATAAATATGCTCCCATGATGCAATGCTACAAGTGTTTAAATATATTGAGATGTTACAAATTAGCATCCTTTGTCGAATATAAGCTAGTTCAAAATTTTGTCTGTCCAATATTTCTTTGAAACATGTAATATCTGAAATGTTGCCCTAAGCTTCATTTGCTTCTCGTGTATTGTTATTGTATTATTTGCAACTGTTGCTACAAAATGATTTTTCTTTTTCCCAGATTTGGCAGTGTGGAGGCTCTTTAGAGATTGTGACTTGCTCTCACGTCGGTCATGTTTTTCGGAAGGCGACACCATACACATTCCCAGGTGGCACTGGGCACGTCATCAACAAGAACAACCGCAGACTGGCAGAAGTGTGGATGGATGAATTTAAGGACTTCTTCTATATCATCTCCCCAGGTATGCAATTCTGGCATTTTTATTCCTGTACAAGGACAGATAAAATTTAAATATGTTTAACATGGTTCATTCTTGCTATTATTCTACTACATTTAATAAAATGTTGTTTATTACCATAATATTGCAGAAAAGTACATGTAAGAAAGATGTGCTATACTGTCAATTTTGATCTAAAACAGACTATTTCAAATGCCTAAATATTCCTCTCTCTTTCTGTCTCTCAATCTATATTTTAGTTTTTCTCCACAAAAATGGAGCAAGCAGTACACAGAGCTATCTAGATGTAACTAACACTTACCTGATCAGTTAAAAAATTGTGCATGTATTTAAACAGGAATGTTTTGCACTGCTTGATTTGCTTAAATATCTGAGTAAGGAGAGGTCAGGAGACTTCAGAAGGAAGATGAAAAAGCATACAGATATCAGAATTCAAGTTTTAAAAAATAATTGACATAGTAAATTATTTATCAATAAATTTAAGTAAAAAGAGTAATATAGAATGATAACATGTCATCCTACTTCAGATATACAGAAGTATATATACAGAAAAGTAAAATAGGCTATCAATGAATAGTAGAATTTTGAGTAATTTCATTCTTCTCCTTATACTTTTCTATGTATTTTAAATTCTCCCAAAATTTAAGAAATTCTATCAGTTAAAAAAGAAAAAATATATCTTGTGACAAAATCCCATTACTGAATGGTTGGATTTATTTCTTTATAATTTTCTAAGTTTTCTAGGACAGCCACATTACTTATTCCTAAAAAAGCCAAAAAAACTGAGGCATTTAAAAAAAAAAAGTAAAGTTACCAGAAAAAGACAAAAAAAGTGTCATGATTTTTAAAGGATAATCAAGGACACAAAGCATGAACTAACAGAAATTCAACTCTATTGCCAAAATAATTTCCAGCGTTCCATTTTTGATAGTTTTAATCCATGCCTACATTTCCATTTATCTATAATGTAATCTATTATGTGGATCAGAAAAGCCAGTTTGGATTATAATTGACGTGCTCTGATTTTTGACGGTATGTGTAAGGCAATTAAATTCTTCTTTTATAGGCAAGTATGAAGGAAAGAAAGAACAGTGTGAACTTTTTATTAAGCTCTAGATTTCACTTAGGGAAGAAAAATGAGGGCATTATATGTGTAAATGTGTGACTAGAAGGATGTTTTTACACATTTTCAAGTGTCTTCTATGTCAAATACCTAATGCCAGGACCACTACTTCACAAATAAGTGTGTTTCTTTTTAAAGAAGAAATCCAGTCCAGATGTTCACAGAGCTGAGTTCAGCAAGAACGTGTTAAATCTGCAGCAGGGTAGTGACATTTATATAATCTTTTCATTTTCTTTTGATGGTACTTTCTGAATCCAAGCCATTACTTATAGAAATGTACAAGCTCAAATATGAATAAAGGAATTAAAAAATATGAGTAAGAAAAATTATGACCATATGCAATATATCCATCCACTATTAATATTATTTGTGGAAAGTGCTGTTAAGGTAAGGTAAGGGGAAGTTTCTTCTCTACTCTCCGAAGATTTACCAGAATGAACTGGGAAAATATATGCTAAATGGGAGAAAAGGCATACAAATTTACGTGCAAAAGGCAAAAAATCACAGCATAGGACTCAAATCAGAGGCATATGATTATGCACTCGGCCAAGGTGAATTCAGAAGCATGTACTTTTTTGCTGTGGGAATGCACAAAATGATTTTTAGGGGAGCACAGTGGGCTTAGAGTACCTGTAATCTGGGACAAAGCTTGTAGCCACTGCAAAACAGACAATGGATTACACATGGTTCTCTATGGGCCTGAAGTAGGGGAAATGGCGCTTGACAAGTCTGTCCTGTTCTGCTCCTCTTGACAGACTTCTTCCTTTCTTTCTTCGATATGAGTTCAGTTAATGAAAGCTTGGGGAGGACCCCAGATGTATCTGTTTCTTCTTTGGAAGGTTTGGAGCCAGATCCAGGCCCTCAGGAACCTCGGGAACTTTGCAGGTGGTTCTCCTTGTACTGATGGAGGGCGTAGTTTGAGACAGTTAAAGAGACCTTGATCCCGAGCCGGTTTCCAAGGCTGTTTAATTTCCTTTAGATAAATTGTTCAGAATGAAAAAAAAAATACTACCTTGTTTTGAGGCTATTTTCCCTGAGCCCTATGTTGTTAGTCTTTAGAATTATTTTCCATTGAGTGAAAAGGATAGATAAATGACAGACTCTGTGTTTTAAACTGTAATGAAATGAGTCTTCTTTTAAAGTTTAAGTGGTGAAATCTGCTATCTAGAACTAATGACTTTGTGTTACTTGTAGGGATTGTTTGTATATACTAAAATGTGTACTTTTTACATGACAATAAATATCATTTGGAAAGTTATTATTCTCATAAAATGCACTCACTTAAATCCACAGTGGTACTTTTAAAACCAGGAAAAGGACATTTGGGGAACATGCTGAAAACATCTAAGAACTTCCCAAGGGGCGTTTATGCTTAAATGAGTCTTACAGTCGCCATTCCCGAACATGGTGGATCTGCCTGCTATAGCGTGGACAAGGGAGGGAAACCAAAAGCGTGACACAATAAATTGCTTCTCAGTAGAAAATGAAGAATGAAAGTAGGCCAGAATCTAGAACTAGATGCTTAACAACAATTCTAGCCCTAGGCAGATTTCAGCTCATCCAAAAACCAATAAAATGGGTTTATTTGAGAAGTCAGAAACTGTCATTTTTATGATAAAAATTTTTAGCCATTATTTATTTAGGCTATAGATTCTGTTGGTTTCTGTACCTTTAAATAAAAATAGTGAATTTCTTTGCTATACCTTAGAATTGTTGAGTTTTAAATACTGAATCTCCTTCAGTAATATGTAATATATTGAAGAGAGAAGTTGGCATGTTTGTGGGAGGTGAAAATGCAGGTATTTTCATCTATACTTAGAATTGTGCACTTTACTTTAATATGCATACATACAGCACACTCATGCATGCAAGTGTATTTGCAAAAAACTCTGTAAAGTATCTGTATTGAGTTCTCCAGAACTTCCTCAGTACATGGCTAAGGAAATTGTTATTTTTTTCTAGAAGCATCTTTGTGTGTCTGCTAATTTTTCCAACATGATTTGTGAGATTTCCACTGTTTATACCAGGGCTCCTGTTAAACAAACTTTATTGTCCACTCAAAAAGTTGTGTACTGGGTCTTTATGAACTAAATTCTGACAACTTTGCTTCCTTCTGATATGCTCTATGAAATATTTCCTCCATGTTTCATTAGTTGATTTCATGGGTGCACCAGCTCTCTCTTCCTTAAACTATGTACGCATTTAGTCATTCTCTCTAAACCATGGTCAACACTTGCGGTACTGTTTTAATTTTTATTACTTGTATCTGCATCACAAGTAGTTCAGAGACTTGCATTTCCAGTGATTAACAACTTTACTGTCACTTTGTAGTCTTTGGAGTTTTTTCTTGTTGTTGTTGTTTTTAGTAATTAGAAGAATTAATAGATGGATAGGCAAATAAATGAATTTTAAAAGGAACCACTTTTATTTTTTCCTTTCTGTTGAATTCCCCACGAACGTCTGATTTATACTAGAGAATATCTTCACAGGAATTATGACAAACGGGAAAAGAGACTTTATCCCACCTTTTTGATTCCACCCCTGGTTGAAAACCCACTGATAAAAGAGGTGAAGGCTAAATAGTAAAGAATAACCCATGGGCTTACTTAGTGCTTAGAGCTTTAATAACTTTAACACAGTCATATTTGTACACTGTAATATAATCTTATCCTCCAGTGCTAATACAAAATTTTAAAAGGCACAGTCAAGTCAGATAATAAAATTACCTCAGGGAGCCCCATAATACAAAAGTTCATAAACATAAAATAAGGCTACTTTTACACCTGTTGATTTTTCTCATTAACCTCTGGATTAATTTAATGTTAAAAAATAGGATCTGTACATAGCTATATGTACAAATTTCCTTTATCTGATTTTTTTTCATAAAATGTACCATATGTCCTAATTGTTTTGGCTCATGCACTCATGCACAGTGACCATTTGGCAATCTTGAAAAAGTTGATTATGTTTAATTATGTCTCCTAAATGAACATAAGGAATAGAATCACTTTGAAATAGTGTCGAAGAATAGATTTTTAACATTTAGTGTGCTTTCTGGCTGTCTTTTTTAGAATGCAAATAGTATGGCATCATGGATTTTTTTAAAGCTCACTAGGCTCTTAAAGCTGGAGGCAGTTTTTCCTAGTAATTGGGCTGTTTCATTTTGAACCAATCTAATTGCCCCAGCAAGTCTTTTGAAATGAAACGATGTAAACAGAAATTGTTCTTCACAGAACACCCTGTTATAAGTGGTACCATTTTTCCGTATGGGTTACAGGTAAAAAGCTTGGAAGCTTTAGAGTGTAGTCATAACACTTATACGTTTGAAATGCTGGCTGTTCTATGAATATTGATTTGCTTTCTTTGGGGAGGTGGATTTCTAACTGTATGTTGCTAGACATGGTGATTAGTAGTAGCTGTCTTTATATAACCCCCAGGTTCTTCTTCCTTTTCTTAATGGACAGCTTGTGATATGATTTTGAGCAGAAACAAATTGAAAATAAAATTTAAAAGACTTTGGAAACATACCTCTAAAAGTATTTATGTGTAACTAAGAAACAGCTTATTTTCTTTTCTTTTTTTTTTTTTTTTTGGTGCCGGGGATCGAACTTAGGGCCTTGTGCTTATGAAGCAAGCACTGTAACCACTGAGCTAAATCCCCAGCCCAGAAACAGCTTATTTTCTTTTGGCAATATTGTAGTAGTCCTATCTGTAGTAGTCTGATTGTAGTAGTCAATATTGTAGTAGACTGATCTGTTTACCCAGAATACCCCATATTCTGGGTAAACACAAACCAAACATTTAAAGAAGGATTTTTGAACTTTTTTCGAAGTTTAACTCTTTAATTTTTAATCTTTTTAAAAATACGTCAGAAAAATCAGCTTATCAAAGGCAATCTTTCCGAGCAGAATCTTTGGATCATTATTAAAGTTTAAATCCTGTGTTCATTTCTACCTCTTGAAATTGGTGTGCATAGATAGAAATTTTGTCAGCATGCTGATTTTTTAAAAGATATAATATTTTATAATCAGCCCTTTGAGGATAGGGCCCAATTTCTTTAGAAGTCATGAAAATGTGGTTCCAGGCTGATTTCATAACCATGAATTTGATGTTTCCAGCAAAATGTGCAGCATGCAGATTTTTTTTAACACTCTAAGAATATTAGTTTTTGGTTGGCTTAACAAGAATTCATCTGAAAAATGTACAGCTCTTCTCGAAGGAAAGTACCTTCGTACTTATGAATTCTAAGGTTTTAGTATTTAATAAATGTTTTTCTGCATCGTCAACCCTGATATCACAAAGTGCATATGATATAAACAGAAGCAAATTCTAAATCATTTAATATTCTATATTATCATAACATAAATTTATTAATCTGTATGATGCCTTAAATTGCAACATAATGAAAGAAGGGATGACGATTGAAATTGTATTCAGTATTTTCATTACACTGGACAGAAAACTGCTTTTTCTTGCTACAATCAATCAAAACAGCCTTGAATTCTTTAATTTTTAAGGCACTGAATCACTTCTTATCATTGTTACTTTTACTGATGTATTAAGGATATTTGTTTGTCCGCACCTCCTCAGAGCTCGCCTATTTTATTACCTGTCCTTACAGAGTTGCTGGAAGATCTTCCTGCACCCTAATCTCACATGTTCCCTCACTTGCAGTGACAACACAAATCGCAGTCCTGAACAGGGCTCAGCAGCCATGTGAGACCCAATGCTTGCCCCTCTTTCCAGTCTTTCTCCCAAGGTTTCATCCATCCCTGGCAGTTCCTCATACCTGCCTCGGACCTGCATTCAGGTCCAGAGCTCAGCATACTCCCTCCTGCTCTCAGCTTTTGGCATGTATCTAAAACAGTATTTAAAGAGTTAATGAATGCTGTTATCTCTGCATGAAATGTCATCTAAAACGCTATTGTCATCCACTCTTTTTTATCATTTATATATCAGGTTTGATATAGTTTTCCCAGGAACTCTAATGACTCCCTATACTTACAACATTTTATCATTTATGCAATTTTACAATGCTTTTCCTTCCATTGAACCATGTGAATAAAGGGATTGCAGTGTTTTTTGTTTGTTTTTACTAATTCATTGAGCACAAATCTATTAATTTTACTGTTTTTATTTACATATATCAGAGGCAAATAAAATATGAGTTCCAATCATTACTTCCATATATCCTTCAAATGCTTTTCTCATGCATTTTCTTACATATAAAGATTTTATGTAAATATATATATATATGAGTAGTGTTTTGACTTTCTCTAACTTGATATTATATCTTGTGATGTTTCACATATAATTCACATAAAATTGTATCAGTTCACGTTACAAAAAATAGTACTATATCTTATATATGTATCACACCTTATTTAATCATACCAGTATTGTTAAGAAATTGAGCAGGATCCTAGTTGTCTTACTGCTACAAAAAATTATAAAAATATTCTTGTACCAACCTCTTTGTGAAACTGAGAGGTCATTTCTGAGTAAGCTGGCAGTGTTAAGAATTTCTGAGCGAGTTAACAGTGTTAAGAATGAGAGTTCTGGGGACAGACCACCTGGGTTAGTTAAAAGCCTTACTATATTTAGCCTCTCTTGACTTTAATCTCTCTGCCTATAATTCCTCTACTGCAAAATAAGAATTATAGTATAGAAGCCTTTCACATAAATTTTATTCAGATTTAAATAAAGTCATATAAAGCACTTAGAATAATGTGTTGCAAATATTAAACATTCAATTAGCATTAAATACTAGTTATCGTTTTTGTATATTCATAGAAGTAAATTTATTAGATTAATAGATATTTACATTTTGTTTTTGTAGATATGGTAAAAATTCTAAAAATTCTTAAAAGACCTGATTATCACTCCTACAAAGTGTTTGTGTGCTTCCTATATACTCTCATTACTCTATCAGTCTTCTCATTTTATATATATATGTATGCATATACATATATGTACATAGTTATTTCTATTTTCATAAATAATCAGTTTCTTCTCTTGAAACTTCCCTTGCTAGTAGGAAGGAATTTTTTTCAGTTTTTTGTTAACATTTGGATTTCTTCTGTGAAGAAGAAATCATTATTTATTCTTCATTCATGTTGCTTTGGGGCATTTTTTGCCCTTCCTTTATATAGTTGTAGGTCTTTATGCATTCCGCAATTAATCTTTCATCTGTTATTTACACTATGAAGAATCTTCTCCCAGACTGGTACATGTGCTGTAAGTTAACTGAAGTAAAATTTGTCCAACTTAGCCTTATGGCATTTTTAGTTTATGTTTCTTTAAAACAGTTTTCCTCAAACCTAGCTCATTGCAGTTGCCTCATAAATATTTCTTGAATGATTTAGACTTGGTTTGGATGAAATTAAGTTTTATTTTCTCTCTTTTTAAGTAAAGTCAGTGATCTTTCAGGACAATAAGCATGAGATGCCATAATTAGATAAATCTTTTAAATAGTGTTTTTATGTTTATTCATGAACCAAAAATAAAAGTTTCAGCTAAAGCAGTTACAGATTTAAATGAATCTGTTAAAGGGATTATATTATTTCTCATCGTACTAATTCTTTTCAAGTATCTTGAATGTATTCATGTTCTATAAAGCTAATAAACAAATGTTATAAGTAGTATTTATTGAATATTATAAAATCATTGAGTACGAAGACTGAGGGTGGAACATTATAACCTCAGAATCTTTGATTAGCAATTCAACAATTATTTCAGATAATTGGCCCCCAAATAATTTTACCATTATTATATCTGGGTAGTTTCCAAGTATTTCTAGAGTAAATATCACTCAAGTTCTAGTATAGACCGATTCACAGAATAATCATTACCTTCCAGAGCTCAGATACCAAAGTTATTCATATGACTAGTTTTATTTTTTCTTCTCTCTCAAATAAAACATAGATACTTCGAGTCTAATCATTTTTTGACCATGCAGCTAATGTGGTAGTCTGAAATTTCCAATTAAATTCTACCCCAGTTAGTTGGGATAGGTCGTGATTAATTTCAGTTTCCTTAAGTCTTGTTGAACTAGTCACAGTAAGAAATTTAAAATTTTTCAAATTGGTGCAAATGATCAAGAACACTTGTGTTAGATGTATGGATTATTTTAGTCAGCAGTGGTCTAAAAGTTTTATTTGATCTAAGAAGATTAAATATGAACCAGGTATTACTCAGGTGCATGCAGAGGCTTTATCAAACCTACTTTCATCTTGTCTTTAATTCTTCATAGTGCCTTCGTTTTATTATATAATTCTTGAATAACTAAAATTATACAGCTTAAAAATTATATAATTACATTGTTCAATGCTAATTCGTAATTGAATTGAGTGTAAATGAGACTTAGCTGTAGTCATTTACATAAAGTTACTGTGGTATCTAGGTGGGTACATTACAGATTTCTTATCTATGATACCATCAGGCTAAGTCCTCAATGTAGGTTATTCTCGTAAATCACATTTGTTTGAATTCCTGTGTTATATTCATCCTTCGGCTATTTAAAATAACAGTTTAATTCTGGAATGACCTAGTTACACATATACTCTTACAAAAGTGAGTAGAATTAAGGATGACTTTTGAGATCTAGTATTTTCTATATCCAATGTTAATGCTGTGTTAGTTTTCCTGTTGCTGGGACCATATTCCTGACAACCACAACTTAAAGGGGGTTTATTTTTGCTTGTGGTTTCAGAGGATTGCGTCTACCTTTGGCTGGTGGGAAGTAGAGCACGGGAACAGTTCCAGAGAGAAAGGAGCAAAGAACGAGATATAGATCCAAATCGTATACCCAGTGACAAATGTACTGAGAAGTGTACTTTACCAATTCCCCAGGTGGATCCCAAATCCACTAAGTTGACAATCCACCTTAACCTCCACAACTTCCCAGATGTGCTATGCTGAAGCTCTCTAAAATAGTCATTTTCAAAAACAGAACGAACACATAGTTTACATTGTTTTGGGAACAGCTCTTCTTTAGCAAGATAATACAAAGTATCCAAGAAATAAAAGATCTTTTTATTACTTATCTTCATAAATGAGATTCTGAGTTAAAGGAAGTATTGCAGGAAGTTTTCATTAAGAAAGAATAAAGGACAATGAATACAAATGGAATTCACAAGGTCCATCAAAGATGTGGGGCACAGGCTTTGCAAAAGGAAGGAGGAAATTTTTCTTTAAAGTTAGAATGCTGGGCTGGGGATTTAGCTCAGTGATTAGAGTGCTTGCCTTGCAAGCACAAGGGCCTGAGTTCGATCCCCGGCACCACCAAAAAATAAATAAATAAATAAATAAATAAAGTTAGAATGCTTATTTAACCAATAGGCTTTCTGCATATTTTTTACCAGTAGCATTATTGTTGCATAATTGTCAATGCCTAACAACTGGTGGCCACCATCTCGATAACTTCCTGGCTGTCAATTACCTGGTGCGAAAGCTCTACCTTGGAACCCGTGCATGTATACTCATGCTTCATTCATGAACACATAGTCAGTGAAATGGGTACTAATTCTGTATTAACAGTCTAGAAATTTCATGTTTTAATTGCCTGAAACAGACTAACATTAGCAGGTTGTTTTGTTTTATAAATAGAGGTAGAAATACAACAAAATAATGAACTCACATTAATGTTTATCTTTAGTTAGTTTGGTTCAGCAAGTAAATTTTAAATTGCACCTAATATCAGAAAATTAAGATGTATTGTAGACATAGAGGAACACTGGTAAAATGTATCAAATAGTTAATTTCTTTCAATTTATGTGGTTTAAAATAAGATAAATGAAGCTGCCAGGATGGTATTCTTATTACTGAAAGATAATCTTTCAGAACTGTCATTATTAAATGAGAACTCATATGCCACTATTTTGATTTTTGAGTGGGAGGGTGCTAGGGATCGAACTCAGGGCCTTGTGCTTGCTAGGCAAGTGCTCTAAATCCCCAACCCCTCATTTTGTTTTTTTAATTGCTTTGTTTTATAAACTTTGTACATTCTTGGTGCATCATCTCTGTTGTTAAAAATAATAAATTTCAAAACTGATCTATTAGGGATTTTGTACAACTTAATAATTTGAGATATTTTATCATTTCATAATAATTCCATTAAGTGTATTTTGACTTAAAAATCATGGATTTCAAGTGTCTGAATAAATTTTCAATTAATTGAATTAAACATCAAATGATATATATATATAAATAGTCTTTGATCTATTCTATATCATGTGGAAAACAGTAGAAGAGTGGCTTTCACTTGGAAATAAAATGTGTGAGGCTGTATTGTTTTTAGTAAAAGCAACTATTATGTAAAGGAACTTAGACATTTGGACAGATTCATAAAATAAATTACAAAAATATAATTTAAAGTTTTAGATCAAGTAAAGTATGACATAAATATATGGACTGATTGCAATGCATGCGATTCCTATCTAGAAATATGCAGAGAGAAGATATGTGTCTTCTAGGGATGACCTAGTGAGAACAGAGTAAGATAATGGATTTATCTTTTTATCAGATTTTTCTAGCTTTAAAATCCTGCCATCAGAGAAACATGTAGTTATACATAAAAATACATTATACCCAGTATTAAAATTGAAAGGAAATACATTTTAACTCAAATGAGAATTTTTAATAAACAGTCTTTCTAATCATGAACAGGAGATCTTTACGGATGGCAACTATACATTTGTATTTACTTACAGCAGTCCTAATTTAGACCTATTTTCTGGATACAATTATTAAGAGTGTCTCCTTTCACTCACAACGGTGTCCTAATTTGAACAATGAATTGCATAATCATTTCACTCACAAGACATAGAATTCGCTGTCCTTGAATGTGACGCTTCCTAGAATGGACTAAGTGGATTGGCCTTAAGTGGAAGATTGATTTGTGTTCAGGTAGATCCTAGGAAAAAAATATGTAAGTCAAGGAAGCTTTGAAATATCAGTTTCAAGATAACTTCTCTATGTCAATGACTCTTTTGATACCCCCAAAAATGCCCTTCCTTAAAATACTACTATAGAAAGATAATTAATGTAGATAATACTACTGTAATTATGTAGATAATGCTACATATAGAGAGATAATTAATTCAAAACAGATTATCATTATAAAAATAAAATTGTATGACTGACGTCTCATTCCTTCGGAAATGTATTTGCTGTCATCACCTTACAAATTTGTGTGATTGATTATTCTTGATTTTATCATAATAAGATGTCAAATCCTAACTGGAATAATAGTGTTCCTAAGTCTAAAATTTGTGATATCTCAATATATCTTCAGACATCTCCGTGGAAATTGAAATATTTTTCCAAAACACTTTTTTAAGCCTAATGGACATAACCATGCAATTTCATCTACACTATACCTTTTGAAAGAAGTGGGTAATGATTGGCTAGTAATTTCACAGCTCTGTCCACAAGGTGTGGGAGTTTAAAGAAGGTTGGAAATCATATTAAAAGTGATCTATAAAATAAGAAGAAAGGCCAAGGTTAGTGGATTTAGCTATTCATGAATTTATTTACCAGGCATCTCTTATTTATCTAGGCTACACACAGTGGGTCTCTTTTGTTTATCTCTCTATGAATCTGTCTATGCATTAACTACTGTATGATAATAATCCAATTAAATAGCAAGTGATGTCTGATTTAATATTCATTGTACTGGTAAAGTTTAAAATGAAAGGTAAACATAGCTATTTTGTCTCATTACAGATTTAATTTCTTAAGTACTAATGAAGTATATGGAAAAACTGAAAATTTAATACACACCCTATAATATTATTTGTATTTAATATTGCATGTTTAGAAGATGGTGAAATCATGAAAATAGAAGGGGAACCTGAGAAGTTAAAAATACACTGATTGAATTGAAACATACATTTGTTAGAAGAGGCTTTTGCTTCATATTTAAAAGCAGTAGAAGAAAGAATACCAATGCACAATTCATACAAGTGGATATAAAATCACTAAACAATCCTGTAGTGAAGAGTACAGCAAAAATTACTGCCATTCTTCCCTGTGATAAATCTTTAAAAAATGTGATTCTGTGTTAATTGAAAAGTTATTTGATGATAGTTTATTCTAGAAATATTAACAAAACTCAAAATTATTTATATATTACATTTTTTATTGAACTAGAAGCAGTTTTTCTTTTGCATTCTGTAGTGTATTTTGATTCACGTTGGTTATGGTATAGATTTTTTTAAATGTTATGTATAGTAAGCTAAAACTTTCATTTCTAAAATAGAATATAAACATTTCATTTCTTAGTTACAACAGACATAAAAGACAAATTAGACTAAATGTTGATGTGTATGTATATTCCATCTATTTTAGTCTCTTTTGCATCATGCAGACACGGTACTAGTCCACACCCACAATTTAAAGGAAGAGTGTTTGTTTTGGCTCACTTTTGAGTCCATAGTCAGAAGACTGCAAGTCGGGACTGCACAGAAGAGGGAGATGCAGGGGAAGGACTCACCTCAGGACAGCCAGAATCAGAGTGAAGAGTGGAGTCAGGAAGGGAGAAACACCCACCAGGTCACACCTCCAGTGACGTGCCTCTTCCAACCAGAACCAACCACCTAACCACAGTATACTGTGCCCATAATCCAATGACCTTTCAAAAGTCTTACTGTTGAGTGCATGAGGCTTTGTAGGGACATTCAGATTTAAGCCTAACTCCACATAAGCATATTGTCTGTATAAAGGAATTATTTATGTTCCACATTAAGAGTGGTTGGGGAAACATTAACTATTACAATCTTTCTTTTTTTTTTCCTTTTTAACATGCTACACCTTCTCTAGCAATAATAAAAATGACTTACCTTAATTGTATTAAAAGCAAAAACAATATTAAATTATCATTTTTACTGAACTGTCATTAGAGACTATAGCAATAATAAATTTCCTTACAATTTCGAAGCACTAAGTGGATATGTCATCCTAACGATATTTGCCGCTACCATTACTTCAAAATACCACAAGTACTCTTATAAAACCATGGCATAGTACCAGACCTGTCAAATTATGTTTTCTCTTCATTTGGAATACCATTTGCAGAATTAATATGCATAGCAGACGTCTTTGCACTGTCTTGCTCCTGCCTTTACATTCCTGTGGGATCTTGGCAACCCCTAAATTGTGAAATCTTGTTGTTGTTGTTGTTGTTGTTGTTGTTGTTTTAAACTGTGTTTATTTCTGCCAAATAGTTGCATGGCCAGTGGACATCTTGATGTTCATGTGATCAAAAATAACTAACATGAAATCTTATGAGGTAAAAGTATTTCAAGAGTCATATTTTATGATCTTATATTAGGAAAATTTTATACAATATCAGACTAAACTATTGACAGTGAATACTAAGGATCAGTAACTGAAATGTGACATTTTCAGGGGTATTTATCACAGTTAGGTTTTTCCCAATCAAAGAAATAAAGTGTACAAGTTTGACATACTTATCACCTCACAGTAATGGCTTACTGTAAATCTAGAGTCTCCCTCTTAACAATGAAAATGCACTTTCTTCATTGTCAAGAAACTTGGAACCCAGGGCTAGTTGGTTGCTGAATCATCTAGTGAGACTTTGTATCTATTCTGCTCCACTTTCTTTCATTGATTTTACCATTTTTAAAGTCTCCTATTTTGTATCTCAGAGAAATAAACTAGGAAGCAAAGCAATGAGCTGCTGGTCTACTTGTCACACTGCTGTCTGTTTATTTTGCAAGGTGTCATCCAGCAGTGGTCATCTGTGTCATGTTCTACAGTGTGCTTCCAGAAATCTTTTTCCCATTTAAAATAAGAGTACTTAGATAGAGTGGCTGTGAAAAAAAATTGTAAATGCATGAGTTAACCTGAACCATGGCATAGAAGCTATGTTTTGCTTGAAAATACAGTAACACTCCTATGACTCACCATCACCATGACCCTCCACTACTTTCTCAATCATCTTTTAGGGTTTACCCTGCCTTGCCCTAAGCTTGGACCAGAAAGATGGAGGAGACAGCTCTGTCTTTTTCCCTTCAAATTCTATACAGTTCTGGTATTGCCAGTTAGATCTCTAATAAGGCTTCAAATATAGGTTATAAAGACAGGTTCTTAGCTTTTTGTCTTGTAAATTAAGACATGAACAGAGAAAATTTCTTCTGATCATCCTTAGTTTTTACATAGAAATCATAATCCGGGACCACTGTGTAAGTTGGACAAGATGGACAGCCTTTTTATACTTCAGTTTCTGTACCTATAAAGTAGGACTTCTGGTAATACCAGCCTCACAAAAATTTTGTGAGCATCAATGAGATTATACTCTTATAAACACAGTGAAACTGTATTGAGAAATGTGGAGGATTTAATGAATACAAATATAATAGCAAAAATATTTGCTGAAAATAAAAGGAAGTGCTAGCTAAAAATCAAATATTTTATAAACATATGTTCTATTATTTTTTAGAAATGTTATTTAAAATACTATTGGTAAATAGATACACTTCAGTGTTTCTTATGTAATGACTCTATTGCACAAGAATATTCTTCTGGCAGTTATTTCTTAACCTGGGTTGAGAACCACAAACTATTTGAAAATATGATAAAGTATATGAATTTATATCCAGAAATATACATGACTACACAGCCTGAATAACATAAATATGGAATTCCTGGAAGTTTTGATTCCTATTTATTCTCAGAAGTCCAGGACCTAAGAACTAGGACTCTTGCTGTAAAAGCAAGAAAATAAACTAGAAATTTTTGGATTTCAGTTTATTATGTAAACATGTAATTTTTTATCCTTAGACACTGATTTAATCTCAGTTATTCAACATTTTCATTTAGATTAGCAGTTTTAAAGGATTATCTCAGATTCCAACTCCACTCACATAACTAGCTTCTTCAAGTCTTTTGGAGTACGACACCAGGTTCTGCCCTTTGATCAAGTTGGTGTGCCTGGTGATTCTGCAACACTTATAAGGAAGCGTATCTTCCTCTGACTTTAAATTAGGGCAAGTTACAGGGCTCAAGAACTGAAAACAGTAAGGACAATTATTTTGCTGTCAGGGACTGGGAGAACAGTTAAAGAAACATACAATCTGTATAATAGTGGAAATCTTGATGTGAAGACTGACCTAACTTAGCAAACACTTTCAGAATTTATAACATCAGTATGTTTGTCTTTTGGTCCTTCATACTTTTATTTTTTACTAGTCGTCTTTAAAACTGACGGTAGTGAAGTTTTACCTTTTGTTTGTCTTGGGTCTAGATTTTCTATTACTGCTTAGCAAATTGGCCGAAC
The DNA here is from genome assembly GCA_004026905.1 of Hystrix cristata. Lineage (NCBI taxonomy): Eukaryota > Metazoa > Chordata > Mammalia > Rodentia > Hystricidae > Hystrix > Hystrix cristata. Next base: position 12,099 of record PVJO010014584.1, on the reverse strand, counting down.
ACTTGGCAGCGTCACACAATAATGTTTTCTTTTGTCTTGATTCTGTTGGGTCAGGAGATGAGGCAGGATGCAGCAGCGTGATTCTTCCAGTACAGATGGCCTCGCTCTGCTAGTTCTTATTTTCTCTAAACTCGCCAAACTGAAGTGACTCAGTAGTGTTCATCCGGCAGATAGGCTTTTTTAGGAGGTCCAAGCTGGTTTTCTTTTCTGTCTGGCATACTGATGTGATGGCTGAAGTACTGGCGGGAGCATAATAGTTATCTAAAGTCTTAACGTCTGGCTTCTGGCCTGTGATCCGAGGGTGCTTAGGTAACCAAGAAAGCTGGCTTCTGGTGTCACGCATGTTTCAAAGAACCTGAGCAAAAGCTGCAGGGATACTTACAAGTTAGTTTTGAAAATTGCAAAATGATTCTGAGTCAAAGAAAGTGAATTTTAAATCCCCCTTTCATAAGAAAGAATAGCAAAGTACTTTTGATAAACTTTGACTACCACAAATTTTCTCTTGAACTTTGGATAAAGAGGGTTTAATCATACCACTTGGTTCAAGGCACCTTAATATTTTCAGTCCCAACAAGCTTATTTAACTATTTTTATTTGATCTCCATTATAGACAACTGTTCCATTTCAATATATTTTGTTTGAATATTTTGCTGAAACAATGTATACAATTTGGGAGTTAATTTACTTTAATTGACATGTTATTCAGTTACGCATCTCTTTTTTTTTTTTTTTTTTTTGTTTTTTCACATACACATTGTGCTTGCTGTAAAAATTCATTCTTTGTTTCCAAGGGCACAGTTATGAGCTGCAAATTGTGTTAGGAATCAACCGCATTTTCACTCTCGCTATAATGGTTTCCCAGAGTAGCTTCAACTTCTTGTTGTCCTTATTAATTAGGTTCTTCAACAAATAATTTCAGACATTTACATTGCTCAGGCACTGTTTGAAGTACAAGCAGCAGGCGTGTTCTTATGCACTTACAAAAGAACGAAGGAGGAGGAATTATACCTAGGAGCAAAATTTCTGGCTGTAGAATTGCATCAGATGATTTTTGCGGCATCCCAGCAAGTACATTCTCCAAGGTGCCATTTACATCTGTCTGTGGCATTCTTTATTAAGCAGGATTTTTAAAGTGTTTTATTTTTCTATTTTGAATATGTAATACATTCATCTGGCTCAAAAGTAAGAACAATTTGACAAGGTCAATATTGATATGTCTTAATCCTGTCGCTCCCTGCTCTGCTCCTTTTCCACATCTTGCATTAATCCCTTGTGTATTCTTTTAATGAGAAATACTTGATTTTAATGTAATCAACTTGAGATTTTGGCATTTATTTGTTTAAACTCCATCATTTTCACATTAAGGAAATTAAATTGGGCTCCTTATCCAGATTAAGGCTCAAATGCATTTGAATATACAAAGAGAATAAGAGAGGCCCTGGGAAGGGCATAGATGTTGCTACAACTGGCGCTGTCGTTCACACTGGATAATCTATGACATTAGATTCATTAGTGACGAATCTAATGACGTTAGATTCGTTATGACATTAGTGTCGTTCACACTGGATAATCTGAGTTACATCATTCGTACTTTGTACTTGTATTGATCATGTATTCCCAGTTACACATTTAAAGTTTGTTTTAAAGCTTCTCTGTGAAGTGTATTTTTAAAACTAGACATTTACCTCAATTGTATATATATCTAAGAAAACTTCTTCATAGATTTTTCTATTTCAGTATTGCATATAAAAATCAGCTATTAGAGTGTCATTCTCTTAACCTGTGATCTCACACAACGTGATCTCAAGCAGCAAACTGAGCATCAACTGAGAACTTACTAGGAGCAAACTCTGAGGTTAGGGCCCAGGAATCTGTGTTTAATAAGCCAGATGATTCTAATATGCACTGTTCAAACCCCTTTCTGTTCAACGTACACTGTCTTCATATGCGATTAGCCATGCACAGTCTCAGGCCCCACCCAGCCCCAGGGAATCAGTGTCTGCCTTTGTCGAGCCCTCTGCTGACTGCTGTAAACTTAACATCCTGGAAACACTATGGCGTAATTAGAATTTGCCTGGTCTCAGTTTTATCACCTCTAGCTGGCTCTGTGTTGCCCTTCTGGTCCTATAATACATGCACAGAATTTTCCAATGCTGAATCCCAAATCACTAACCAATAATATGATTATTATATACAGAACAGATTCCAGCAGGGGGAAAACCTACATCAAATTTGAATGTCAGATCAACAACAATATGCCAGTACTTATATGTGCCATGTGATATTTGTGTGTAGAATATACTCATACTAGTAAATCATTAATTATTTGATTATTAATCATTATTAATTCTGACTGAGAATCATGCATTTTTATTTGCTACATCTGGATATTCTACATCTATATCAAAATTATCTTCTATGAGAACTCTTAGTATATTCTGCCAGCATCAATATGAATATTTGCTAAAACAGCCCTATCTTTTTACAGGACAGGTTTTCAGTTCTTTTTGGAAAAGACGGAAGCTGAAATTCTCTGCCCTCTAATAAGCCGGTATCTATATTGTTTTGTATACCGACAAACAGAGTAGAGCTTGCCCTTCTTACTTTAAATAATAACTGACCTTAAAATATAAAACATCCTGCTGTTTGGTCCTTGTAGGAAGAAAAGACTTGAAATTGGCTGTGAAAAGGCAAAAAAAATCAATACTGGAAACTATTCAGTATCAACAGATCCTTTCTGTTAGAATTTTTCAGATTTTGCAGCTGTACATTATGATTTATCCATCAAGAGTTCCTATTGCCTTAAATTTGAAACTCCCTGTGTTGAATTATTTCTAAACATTCCTCTGGTCTTGGAGAATACTGGCAACATTTTCTTTGGCTGTTTTAGATCAGAATTGTCTCTGCAATGATCTCTTTTGAGGATTTGCAGTCAGACACAGGTTTCGAGCTGGGAAGGAGGTATGACACTTTCTGGAAGACATCTCTCATTGGTCATCCTTGGGCCCAAATACATGTGGACGTGAAGTGCACTTTATTTGCAGAACAGGCCTGGAGAGGAGCTCTCTTTAATTATAAACCCTGTCCTGCATCTCTGCTTTTCAGAACGTACATAAATGACCTTAATCATCAATATCATATTATTGCAATTTAAACTCTTACCACAGAAGTACAATTGATGTATGATTTTTATTTTCTACTAAAAGTCTCACAGAAGATAATTTAGGGGGTATGCTGCTAACAATGTGCCCCTCTGTATATTTCAAGTCTGTTGTTGAATCAAATTAGCACACCAGAGAGCTGTAAATTTGATCATATTGCTTTGGCAGAATTGCCCTTTCTAAATTTTTGCTTTAGATTTTGGCTTCAAATTTATCAATTGTCATACAAGATTTAATCTCAAGCCTTTTGATTTTGACTTTATTTTGTTAACCTAATTTTTATATGATACTATATATTAATAATCTATTTATATTAGAATCACTATAGATAATGTTTATCCTAAAACATTTATATGATAAAATACAATTTAAATATAATATAAACATAAACAACTTTGAATCTAACAAGCTGTTTAAAAATAAGGTACTGATTTTACCGTTAAAGATCCTTGAATGCATCTTCTCTGTTGCATCATTTTGATCATCCTCCTGCTAAAGTATTACCTTGAATGTTGTGATAAACATTTTATTGTTTCCTTTCCCTGTTGATTTAATCATATATTTATTTGCCTGCTTTTGATCTTTTACACAACTGAAATTATTTTCTATGTCTTTTTCATTCCATGTTTCTTTTTTTTTTTTTTTTTCGGTGCTGGGGATCGAACTTAGGGCCTTGTGCTTGCAAGGCAAGCACTCTAATCACTGAGCTAAATCCCCAGCCTTCATTCCACGTTACAAATGACCTTTTTTTTTAAAATTTATTTACCAAGAATATGTATTGGTACATTGTATACATAGTGATCACCTTCATCATAGTTAATTTGTACCTGTACATGATACATCTTGGTTCCGCCTTCTTCCCACCCCTCCCTTCCACTCTCCCTCCCTTCCACTCCCCCTCCCTTCCCTATTTACAGTAGCTTTATTTACATTTTCCCCCTTTTCCCTTTCTTTTCTTTTTCCTTTCCTTATTCCCCCTCCTCCCTTTCCAATTCTCCTCTCTATTGAATATTATCTTTCTATTACTTAGTATATATTATATTTTTTGTCCTTATTTACACTTATGGTTTCTCGTATCAGGGAAACAATTTGATATGTACTCATGTGTGTCTCATTTATTTCACTTAAGAGTAACCTAACTTGAGATGTTTATAGGTAAATGGATGCACGTTGTATGTCTTTTGTATGTATACCTCTGAGCTTTTTTGCTCAGTGTTGTGTTTTTTAATATTCATTCAAATGTTTAATTTGCACCGCTGCATAGAGTTCTGTAGTATTCTGGCATCATAATTACTCATCTCTGCTACCAATTATAGATTCTTGTGTTGTCTTCAACTACCTGTTATCATAGATGTTTCTTCTTCTACATGTGTCCTGGTGTGCAGGTACAAGAGGTCTTTTTGTGCTGCTACTGAGATGTGTGGTCCAGGGATCAGCAGTACCAGCATCACTTGGAGCTTGTTAAAAATCCCTTAGTGGACATCTACTGAATCAGAGTCTGCCTTTTAGTATATTCTCCTACAGCCCTTAAAGTCTGAAAAGCCCATTCTGTGCTACGTACCTAGAAGTGAAATTGATAAACACGTGTGATTTCACAAGATACAGCCAGTGTTTTTTCAAAGTTGTGTCAGTGTTTTCACGAACTACAAACGCCTAGCATTTTCACCAACAGTGGTATTATCAGGCTTTAAAATGCTGTAACAGAGTTGTTTTAATTTGCATCTCTCGAATGACCAGTGATGAACATTTTTTCATATGTCTATCTGCTGTTTCTACTTCTTCATCTGAGAAGTGAGATATTCCTAGGTAAATGGATGCATCTTGAGACCATACTCTTAAGTGAAATAAATCAGACACACGAGTTTAAATACTGCGCAGTTTCTCTGGTGTGAGAAACTGAAGTGTAAATAAAGACTAAAATGTATTATATTGGGAAAGGGAAGAAAATGTCCAAATGGGAAAGGGAGCAAGGGAGGGGAAAGGAACAGAGGGACAAGAGAAATAAGAAATGGAAGGAAAAAATGGAAACAAAGCTTTTGTAAATAGGGAGAGAGGAGGGGGTGAGGGGAGGGGAATGGGAAAAAAAGAAGCAACAAGATATGACATGTACAGGTACAAATCCCCTATGATGAATGTTATCACTATGTACATCTAAAATATGCCATTAAAATAAAATTTAAAAAAATGCTATAACATGTAAAACGTACTCTAACATATAAATGTGAAAATGTTGTTGTATTTTCCTATCAATACTGCACGTAAGTTTCATTTATGTTTGCATATCAATTTTCTACACAGTCATTTGTTTACAAAGTTGAGCATCAATTATTTTTTGATAATCAATGTTTCTTCTTTTAAAAGCATGTTCATCATTTGTTTAACTTTTTTATAGTCTTTTCCTTATTGATTTCAAACTACTCTTTACTTAGTCTGTATAATACTTCTTTGTTGTTTATAGGTTAAAGTATTTCTACCCAGCTGTGGCTTGCAATTTTATTCTTTTTATGGTCTTGTTAACTAAAATTATTATTTTTAATATAGTCAGATGTATCGAGGTATTTTTTAGCATTTATCAAATGTTTTGTTTTGTTCTGCTTTTTGCTGTGCTTTGCCACTTTGTTTGCTCTGAGCATTTAGTCCTACACAGTTTTGGCAGTGGAGGCCAAGTGGAGTTCTCGTACCTGAACCTAGTGCCACTTCATGTCCTGGCCAGTGTGTTCCCAGGAGAATCAGTATACAAACAAGAGAAAAATAACCAAATAAGAAACAAAGGTCACTTGTAACCAGGTAGATGATATACACGTATCCTTGAAGCTATCAAACACAGTCTCACTTAGAAACTCAGAAGAAATTTTTTAAAAACACACACACACACACACACACACACACACACACACACACACACTCTTCAAATGGGGGAAGAATGACTCATACCTGTTCACTAACCACCAGAAAGCAGAAAAGGCTGGAGAGACTAGAGTCCCTGTTGCTACTTGAGAAGCCGGGGAAACTATCCATCAGAGTAACAGCCTCAGTGAATGAGGGAGGGGTCAGTCAACTTTGCAACACATTCTTCCACATCTGGGAAAGGAGAGAACCAAAAGACAATGGAATGAATATAAAAGGGTTCTCATGTTTCCACATTTATTTTCCAAAGCTGCATATGGTAAGATGGGACAAACATTAACCATCCTCCTTTCTAATACGGATGCATCAACGTTCCTGTTTCTCTCTTCACCCTCTAGGCTATGATTAAACTCAAAGCTAGTCTGATCTTCAGCTTCATAATGACCCTCCCGACACCTTCTGTGTTAAGGTTACTACTGGTTTGGCTGTTCAGCTCTCCCGAAATATCTATAACAGACCTCAATAAGAGACTAATTTTTCACTTAGAACATGGATCAAAACTTCACACATTCTTCTAAACTTCTTTTTACAATGAATTCAGCTGTGTTGTCCAATATAATTTACCTGAAATTACACAGGTCCAAATAACGAAATGGAGTTATGTCCTAAGTTTAAGCAGTAGTACCCTCCCTCTCATTACTTAGTTCCTAATGACTGCTTTTAAGTCTCTGTTCCATTGTAATATTGTACATTCAAAGGACTTAGAGTACAACTTTTTTTCTTTCACAATTATTTCTCTTGTCTCAGCTGAAAGAGTGGCCAGAAAAAAAAAGATAGTATGGCAAAAATAGACAAGCTGACTAATATGCCTGCACACTTTGTATCTCATCATTATAAACATTATAGGATTTAAAGAAGATTTAGAGCTTATAATAAATATTCCCTTTGTAACATTCCCTTCATAACATTATGCCCTTTTCTTATTAAAATGCAATTCAGAATAAAACTTTAATCAAGGTATTGGCTATACATGAAACAAAAATCATGCAAGCTTTTGAAAAAGGAAGGGAAGGGATGTGGCCTCAATTTGCTAAGATTATCTTCTGAAATATTCTATGCTAGAAATACCTATTAAGCAGCCACATTTTTCACTTTATTTAGAACTTTCTCAACATTTCCATTATTTAAAAATAATCTTCTCATGGCAAATAACTTCTCTGGAATTTTAATAAAAAATTTTCTGGGGAATCAGGAGAAAAGTGAAGACACAATCTAAATTTGGTGGCGTAAGGTTTTTGTACTGTTGATGATGACTGTTTTTACCAACTACCAATAGATCAGAATATGTGGGCATCTGTCTCGGAGTAGTTAGCTGCAAATCTTTTATTTTTTTTCCTCCAGAACTACAAACATCTAGCTCTTGGAATAAGCAAATAGCTGCTTCTTGCTACAGAAATAGAGAAGTGTAATATGTTATTTGTGAAACACAGCAGAGTTCTGGAGGCAAATGCCCAAGGCAATCTTCATTAAGGAATAAATTCATTTGACTGGCTCAAACAATTTGAATAGCAAATGTGCTATCTCTACATGATCTATTTTAGGCTCAAATGCGGTTGTACTGGGTTTCATAATTTCTTTCCTCTCTTGGAAAATATTTGAAATTGCTACCTCTTGGACTCAGCATTCAACCAGGCATCTCACATTTAGATAGTGTTATACACATATTTAACTTTCGTATTTTTGTATATCCTCTTATTTATCTCCGAATACCTTTATCCTTTATTCATCTAAAAAAAAGCCTTCAAAATCTTGTTCAAAATTGTCTTTTTGCTGAATCTCCTTCCATAGCACTTTATCCATACTGTCAATTTTTTTTAATTTTTCTTTTTTTCTTTCTTTTTTTTTTTGTGGTACTGGGGATTGAACTCAAGGTTCTCACACTAAGCCTTTTTCATTATTATTATTATTTTTTTTAAGACAGGGTGTTGCTAAATTGCTAAGTTGCCCAGGCTAGTCCCAAACCTATGATTCTTTTGCCTTAGGCTTCCAGAGTGCTACAATTACAGGCATATACCACCATGATCAGCTCAAAAGTGCACTTAGGATAATATTTTTTAATAGATCTTTAACTGAATTGGAAGCTCCTCAATGTCAGTGACTGATTTATTAATTATTTTTGCTCAGTGGCTGGTAAAAATGCTCTCCTATGGATAAGTAGTGAATGAGAAAGTGGTTATCGAATGAGCAAACAGAAGAACAAATAAAAGCAGTGTTTATTCACACACATTTGAACACTATACATTTGTAATTTAAGTCTAAGCTCCCATTATTTCCCAGCATATAAGTAAATATAAATATAAATTGATATAAATTGATGTAGATATTATGACCTATAAGACAAACTAATGGAGTTGAAAGTATCAAAGAGAAAAGGTTGAAGGATAAAGGATTTAGGTTGTTATTGAGCACATCTGTGAATGTTGTGCAAGAGATAAAGAGATACTTGTTCTTTCCTCCACTGAACCTTGCCATAAGAAAGATAAATGCCGAGCTTCTGGCCAGAATGTGCAAAGCTTTTTTTTTTTTTTTTTTTTTTTTTTTTTAACAAAAATTCTTTACTTTTGATAAATCTTTGAATCTCAGTGGATCGCCTGAGCAACTGATCTGTAAAATGGGAATAATGAATTCTGCCCTAGCTACCCAGCAGAAAAATTTTGAGCATTACTCAAGTTAAATATTAAATAGACATGATACATCATTTATGAGGCCCTGTTTCATGGTTTGAAAATGAGATATCTATATTTTAAATTATTCCTTACTGGAGCCAACTGTATAGATACTGAGAATTCAAACAAATGAGTTCAGTGGCCCCTTTACAGTTAAGTACATGTCCCTCTCCTAGCTGTTCAACCTTCGATGGAGACGCACAGGATACAAATGTGTCTTCTGGTGTTGAGGCTGATTTTTATGCGCTCAGACTTGCCAATAGTTGTGGCCAGCCATTCTCCTTTCCAAGAGTCACATTAGTAATAAGAGATCTATTGAAATTGGCAAACTGATGAAATTATGTTAAGTCATGACTAAAGGCAAACGCTGAAAAATCATTACTTTTCTTACATGAAAACAAAAGAAAATAGAGGAAAAATAAGAAATGTATTTACTCGCATCTATGTATTTTCAGTTATTAGAATGTTTTCTTGTGGTACTAAAAAAGCGCAAATGTATGTGCTGCACTTCTTGGAAGCTTCCATGTATAACGCATTTATTCCTAGCTCTTTCCAAGCAGAATTGATCATTTCATTCCCAGTGCTTCTGTAGAGTTCTGAAACCTAAATTTAAAATGTCACATTTCTTTTAATGGCCTGTTTATGAGTCTGTCCTCCCCTAAAACAAGGAAATGTTTAGGAATAGTGTCATTTCCTTCTTGTGTTTCCAGGACTGCTCTAACTCTGCACCGATGACTCAGTTAGAGCCTCTGGAAACAATTAGAAAAAACGAGTTTTTAACTATTCTTCAAATCTTCTCAAATTACATGTTCTTGGAAGGAGGGCAATTAGATTGGGCTATGTGGAAGATAATAAAGTTTAGGTAAAGAAGAAATATCACATGACTCTGTTTTAAGAAACCTTGATAATAGAGCACCATTTCACTGCTTCAACTTAGTACCGAACAAATAAGGATTTTTCATTTACTGTGGTGTGCTCGAGTCACCTGGGTCCATTTATGGAAGAGACACAGGTAAGAGCGAGCTACTCCAACGAAGAGCTATTACTGAGAAGGGTTCTGTGAGTCTGTTTATTAAGTTTAATATCATTGGTAGTTGGCAGTATGAAAACTCAGCTATAAAATAGGAAACTTCCTTATGAGGGGAAAGTGATTTTATTTGTACAAAAGCAGAAAAATCCCCAGCCTCTGAAAAGGAAATAAAGTAAAGTTGGAACAATATACGTAGGATAGTACTTTTGGAATGAGGACCTTGTTTTAGATACTCAGATAGGGCTAAGGAGTTAAAATCCCTGAGCTGGAAGAAAAGTAGATGCTAGTTCTGCTCATTTGGCAATACATTTGAATTATGATGAGCTGTGTGTGAAAGTATATTTTGGTATTGAATCTTGAATCCACTCATGTATTTTCTTCAACAAATATTGAACAAAAGGTCATGTTCCCAGTTCTCATTAATATTATCACATAGAGTTGAATAAGGGCAAGCGAATAGTTAGGATGTAGTTGAGAAGTAGGATATAGAATGGAAAATGTATACTAGAGCACATAAAAAGGCGTCTGAAAATAGTTTTGAGGCCAGAGTTGTCTTTCTGAATGATGTGATTTTCTAAGCTGAGCAGATGTTACCCAGGAAAAGGGAGACTAATAAAAAATGTACTTTTTCAGACAGAAGGATTGTGGTTTATCCCTGCAGAGAATTAGGAGAAAGCACAATCCTGTCCAGTAACTGAAAGGGAGACATTTACTATGGTTGGAAGAGTTGAGCAGCAGCATGGAATGTATCTCAAAGGGCAATTGGGTGCCAGTGAAGGACGTAAATGGAAAGTGAATCACTCTGGCTGTTCTTTGCTAGAAGAAATGGAGTAAGGAGAAGATTGGAAGCTGCTAGATGTGTTGTTCTAAACCAAGTATAAAATATTGATAGCCCAACCTCTTGGTAGGATAGTGTAGGACAGATGTACACAAAGTCTGGGGATATTTCAGAAGTAGAAACTGCAAAATGTAGTGAAAACTTGGAAGTTTATAATTGAGAGGGCAGAAATTAAGTAAGATGGCAAGTCTGGTACAAGCTAATGAGTGTAAGATTACTGGAGTTTTCTGCAGTGAGAACACCACGAAATAGTTTGGGTACAGTGGGCTTAGACTCTAGACCAGTGATGGCGAGCCCTTTAGAGCTTTCAATGATACAAACAGCCCACTGCAGCACCCATGTCGAAGGTTTGCCACCACTGTTTTAGACAATAAGAACTGAAAATTTGTGTCAATGGTTCAACATTACTTATTGTGTCATATTTATAGCTTAAATTTCTTCTGTACTGAGAATACTTCTCATTCCAATTTGGTTTAAAGATTATGTATTGATTTCTTGGCTATTGATGAGTTATCTTGGTATATGTGATATGACTCATAATGAACTTCTGGTGTATGGTATGCTGTGGTGTACTGAAGTTCTTCGGAATACAAGAAGAGAAGAGTTGTCAAGGTAATAGTGAAATATATTTTTGATATTAGCTTGAAGAATCATATCTCTTATATTAGAGGAACGAAGAAAGCATGTTGCTTCTCGGCTGTGGCAATGAAAATCTTAGGGGAATCTTCTAGAATGTCATTTGTAAGGAGATAGAATTGAATGTTTAAACATCCTAAGAAAGAGAAGACAAAAGAAATATCTATGATAGAACATAACAAGGAGAGATCAAAAGCAATATAAACAACTGGCTGTGTGATTGACAGCCCCAACATAATGAACTCAGCTGCCTGTGAAGCCCTGCAAGATACTACAATTGTCCAAACGGGCCTCTCTGATATTATCTTCCATCATTAGAATCCAAGTGAAGACACTAGATGATTTTCATTTGTTGAAACAAAAAGCTACTTTTGAATGAAGCATCAGCTGCCACTCGCAGATTGGGTAGAGCAGCTATCACTTTCTCCTCAAAGAGGGTGACATATTCAACATTTTAATTTGTTTATGAGGAGGAATAAGCTGCTAATTGCTTTTATGATTAGCTTATTTATAATTATTAATCATTGCTCAACAGTGATATTTTGAAACATTTTCAGCATTCCTTCTGTAGTTAGAGATATGGAGAGTTCATTGCTATTTCAAGTGAATTCAAAATTAATGTAAAATAATATGAAAAAGTAGAACAATGTCATAGGAAATAAATGTCTATATGATTGAAGATTTGCAAATCTTTTTGCTTCTATCAATGATTTTATTCAACAAATGGCAACTGCTAACCACCTTTTCAAAATGAACAATATAGTCGAATTTCTTGCATACCAAAAGTAAAGCTTTGTAGATATAGTTATTATTTAATGCAGGCCTAGAACAAGTGGCTAAAGATTATTTTGTTTAAACATA
>PVJO010014583.1:0-47779 GCA_004026905.1 Hystrix cristata | reverse complement strand
GGAGAGCTTAGAGATCGGCCTTTTATGGCCGTGTGTCTGAGCAGCAGCGCCGCTGACATTCTGAGCCAGGTAACTCTGTCACCGGGTGCGGGGCTCAGGGGAAGCTGCTGGTTTTACAGGGTAACAGTCTGGTGCCACCAGCACCCGTCCACCTGTGACAACTGAAAATGTCTCCAGGCACTATCACATGCCTCTTGGGGAACAAGATATCCCCTGCACTGGGACTCACTGTCTCACGAGGCTTTGACTGATGGCTTACAAATAGTTTTTGCTCAGCTGTCACAGGTCCATTCCAGCCATTAGTTCTTTTTTTTTTTTTGGGTGCTGGGGATTGAACTCAGGGCCTTGTGCTTGCTAAGCAAGCGCTCTAACCGCTGAGCTAAATCCCCAGCCCTATTAGGGCTTCATCCTGCCTGGCTTGTGTGTGTGATGGACGGGCCGGAAGGAGGGAGGGTGGCTGGAAGACTTGGCTGGAACAGGTTAAGACCTTGGGCATTAGACTGCGACACATTAGGTTAAACTCCAGCTCTGCTATTTAGGAGTGTGGATTTGGGTGAGTTACTGAACCTCAGTTTCCATGTCTGTAACATGGGACTGAAATATTTATCCCATAAGTGGTCATGAAGATTAAATGGGAAAATAAATATAAAATGTTTAGTATATGAGAAACCCAAAGTATAAATAAAGAGCAAAATAAAAGACAGATAAAAGGAAACTGGGCTGGGCATGGTGGCCACACCTGTAGTCCCAGCACTTGGGAAGGTGAGACAGGAGGATCACTGCGAGTTCAAGGCCAGCCTGAGCTACATAGCGAGACCCTGTCTCAAAAGGTAAAAAAAAAAAAAAGGAAACTGGAAGAGTCTTTTGCAAATGGGAAGGGGACAGAGAGAGGGGGCATAAAAAATAATTAAGATGTGTTTATGTACAAGTTACCAACTCGCCATGATGCATAATCATGTATCACAAACATGTACCAATAAAAGATTGTTTAACATGCCTAGAACAAAGTGCCAAAATAAAAATGAAGCCATTAACAATGGCATGTACTTCAGTTCAGGTCAGGAACTACCTGCACCCCAGTGGTGACAAATGAGAAAAACTGCTCAAGTCCAGGTCAATTATTGTTGTTGCTGTTATTTTGATGCTAACTATGAATTGAACTCTGGGGCACTCTACCACTGAGCTACATCTCCTTACAGTTTTATTTCAATACAAGGTCTCACTGAGGTCTTGCCCAGGCTGGCCTTGGACTTGCAATCCTCCTGCCTCAGCCTCCTGACTAGCTGGGATGACAGGTGTGCACCCCTATGCCTGAAAAAGTCCCTTCTCATGTGGCAGCTACCTGACACCTACAGCTCACTTCCTCATGGTGAAAACAACTTTCCCTCCTTTTCCCCCTTCCTTCCCTCCCTTCTTTCCCCTTTTCCTCTCCCCATCACCCCCACACCTTTTTTCTTTCTTCTGTACACACAGGGGTGAGAGACCAGGGATCTGGGCTTGGCTGCCCAGGCTGGGTTCTGAGGCCATGATCCTTCTGGCCTCCACTTCCCAAGTAGCTGGGGTCACAGGTGTGCAGCCCCGTGCCCAGCTCATGATGACACAGCGGAGGCCTGTCTCTTGGGCGGGGTCTGCCCTGTGTTTAGGAGAAATGGCCATCTTCTGCCACCTCACCCAGGGCTGCCCGGAAAGCCCGCTGCGTGCAGGCGCCCCTACCTTGGGAGGGGATGGTGTCCTCGGAGCAGCACGGGGTGGTGGTCTGGGTGCTGTAGCCGCTGGAGCACTGCAGCGAGTCCCGGCTGCTCCTCTGTGTATCCAGCTGGAGGCCCCGCGACAGGGCCAGGGCCAGCTCTTCACAAGCCTCCATCTCCTCACCAGGCTGCAGGGTGGAGGCAGACAAGCCACCAGGGCTGTGAGACCCCTGTGTGCTGTCACCAGACCCCACGACCACCCTTCTGCTTCTCTGGCACCACACATCTGCAGGCCTGGACGGCCACTTACTTGCTTAGCCCCCACCCAGGCTCCCCGACGAGGCTTCCCCCAAGGACTTGTACGTGCTGTCCAACAGGGAGAGGACACCGAGCCCAGGCCCCCAGCTGCCAGCGGTATATGGTGCCGGCCAGACTCAAGTGGACCACACTCCCAGCCCCCCAGCCATGGAGAGCAAGTGTGTCACCCTGGTGGCAGCCGACACGGTCATGCTCCGCGGTCTCTGTGCCTCCTCAGCCGCCGGCAGGCCTCCTGGGGTGCCAGGTCCGCCCCCACTGGGGTCGGGCTCACGCTTCTCTTTGCGGCGCTGTAGGGTGTTCACCAGCGGCTGGTCGTAGGGTCCCGGCTTAGCCCAGTCCTAAGTAGAACAAGTGTGGTCAGGGGCAGGGCCCGCCCATGTAGAGGGCTGCGGCCACCCCCAGCAGCCGCCCCCAGGAGGCAGGTGGCCCTCAGAGGAAGCACCCACTGGGTCAAGCCTGCAGCCCCTCTGCGTGCCCCCGCCTAGCTGTGAAAGCAGGGAGCAGGATGCCCTTTGGAGACCCCTGGGTACCTCCGTTTCCTTATCTCTGCCCGCAATCAGGCAGCTAGCAGGAAACTTAATTAAGAGCCACCTCTTGAGTGGCCAGCACAAGCTAAGGCACCAACCTGGGGAGAGGCCTGTGGGGGCACACGGGGGTTGGGGATGGTTCCCGCTCCTGTCAGAAGGTCTCTTAGCAACTGAACGGCTTCATGTTAATGGGCTGACCACTAGGGGGCACTAATGTGACATCTGCCAGGCTCTCTCTCCAGTGGATCCTTCACTTCTGGGAAAGTAGGCCTCCAAGCATCAGGCTGGTGGCCTCAGACAGGGAGGGTGAGCTCCCAGGAGCAGCAGGAAGAAGGTTCTGATCAGGCTGAGCAGGCCACACAAGCTGTGAGTGAACCCTGCTCAAAGTGCTAGCAGCCTACGAGCTGACTTTTTCAAAGTAGGGGCCTCTCAAATAAAAGAGTATCCTCCTGGAGTAGCAACGGAACTTGCTAGGAGCTAAATTTAAATAAAGTCTTTATGCATTTCTAACATAAAACATAATGACCCAAAATATAGTTTGGGTTGTGGTTCTGTCACTATGGCCCAGCAGGAGACTGGAGAGGAAAAGCTGAGGGTCCACGGCCAGGGTGGGTAGCGCAGGCTACCTCAGGAGGGAACCGAATTGCGCCAGGCCTGCAACTCGGAACTGACACTCCCTGTGATGCATGCTGGGGCCGTCTGACAGGTTAACTGGGGGTCCCTTAAAGGAAGTCTCCTTGCAACTGCTCTCTCGGAGCTTCCAGCTACATTCTGGTTCTGCCAGGGGAGCCAGCTAGGGAGGGGCAGAGGTGCTATGGGGAAGAAGGCCGAGTGTGAACAGAAGAGGGGGGGGGAGGCCAGGGGAGGACGGAAGACCAGAGCAAGGGTGAGCACAGTGGCAATGAGGGGGAGAGGGGCCGGGGAGGGGAGACACAAACCTTCCAGCTAGGGATCTGAGATGACGGGAACATGCCGGGCCCAATGGTGTAATAATGAGCGCAGTCTGGAAGGTGGACAGAAGTGACCCGAGGGAGCAGGCGGGAGGCGGGCAGGCAATGAGGGAAAGGGCCTGCACCCACGGGCCCCACATGGGCCTCACTTGATAAACTATAGTGAGAAAACCCGTTAGACAACTGGAAACAAACAAAAGGGGGAAGAAAAGGAAAAAAAATTAATATAAGAGGATGAATGTGGAGATACACGATGGCATTGACATTCGGGGGAGGGAAAACTTGGATATCACAAATAAAACAGGGTGCTCTGCTGCTCGTGGATGATCCTCGATGCAAGAGAAGAGCGCCAGTGCACAAAAACGCACACTTGACCTGACACCAAGTGTTCCGTCAAGGAAATATTGGACCTGAACTTCAGCACAGTTTGAAAATTGATCAGCATCCTTAACCTGCAGTATTTTCTGTGGTTTTTGATTAGTTAACTAGTGAAGCACAATTTCATGTGATAGGGATTATGCATCTCGTTGTGCACATTTACAAATCTGGCAGCATCTTCAAATGAATCTGTTCACTCTAAGTTTCCAAAATCATCACACAGTTCAGGAGCAGATTCCAGATCAAGGGTTGGGGGTGGGGAGTTGCAAACTAAAAGGCAGAAAAGCAGGCAGCCTCTGACACAGTGAAATGTCACATCGGATGGCATCGTGGGTGCTGGGGAAGGGAGGGGTGGGTGAGCACGCAACGCCTGTCTGGGACGCAGCCTTCACACCTCCAAATTCCCCACAGCCTGTCCTCCCGCCTTGCTCACTACACACAGCCCTCAGCCTGCTCCCTGCCGTCCCAAAGGAGGGCCCCCTCTTGGGTAGGTGCTGAGTGTCCAGGTTCCTGCAGCTGCGATGGCTGCAGGTGGGGCTGGGGGATGGTGGGCCCACTATGGTTGCGGCCCGGACGGTCACCTTCTCTGTGGATGCCCAGGCGCCCATGGTGGAGCCTGAGCTGACTGAGGTGGGGGAGCTGCACTCGCTCACTGACTGGCAGGTTTCCGAGGCTTCGGAGGAGGCCGAGCTGGACGAGTTCTGCAGCGGGGAGGGACCACACAAGGGGGCCAACAAACCAAACCACAGGCCACCAAAAATCATAAGAAATAAAAAGGAGTGGGGGCGGGGAGGGCAAATACAGAAAGAAAGACAGACGAATACACAGAAGAGGGAAGGATGAGAGAGCACAGGGTTAGGGTTATTTTTCCCCAATTTGCACCCACACAGAGGTCAAGCCCCAGAAACGAAGCCCTGAAGACAGGGGCCCAAGGACGCAGATTCGTCTGTGTGCCTGGCACTGGAGATCTGGCCAAGACAGCAGTGCCACGCTCTCTGATGTCACAAGCCCAGGCCCCCAGGGGCTGCCTGCCCGGTCTCCTGCAGGCACAGACATCCCTCATTACAAGAGGCTGGCCACAGCTTGGGCACTGTGACACGTCCACCCAGAATGGCTCTAATGTCTGCACTGCTCCTTTATCAGATGTGGCCCCAGCTCTGAGACACACTGAGGAATCTGCCTGGAGAGCGATCTGGGGTTTGAGGTTGTGAAGCCCTGTGGTCAGGTCAGTGCCGCGTTTCTATGGCCACTGTCAGGGAGGACAGAGCATCTGCAGAGGTCCGAGTCAGGACATCTCCTCCTGCAGATCTGTATTAAACCCTGGTGCTGGTGCCGGAGCTGAGCGTGGGCGGGGCGTGTGCTCCAGCGGGGTTTCCTACCGCTGCTGCTGGAGGGGCGGTGCCTGTTACTTCAGCAGCACACCCAAGATTCCAGGCCGGCCCTGGCAGGTGCCAGGGGCTCCAGGAATACTGAATGGACAAGCAGCAATGACCATCCTTCTCCTGGCAACGGGGTTCCTGGCAGGGAGTGGACCCCCAGGGACTTGCCTGAAGTATTTCACTGTTACCTATAACCTCTACCTTAACCCCAGGGGGTTTAAATAAGCCCCACCCTGCAGTACTGGGATTTCCCCAGAAGGGTTCCTGAATCAACTGTCAAGGAACCCACAATGGTCTTTCTGTCCCTTTCGCCCACATCAGAAAGAAAGGTCCCTATAAAGGGACAGAGGTTTAGCTTTCCCGCAAAGACAAGAAACCAGGATGGCATTCAACAGTGCACAGGGCTCCACTGAGCCAAAGCATGCACAGGCTGGAGGGTGGACAGACATCCTAGTGGCCCCCATGCTCAGTGTCTCCTCTGGCAGCACCAGATCCAAAGATTGAGGGTTTGGAGCTCTGTCTCTGCCAATTCCAGCTGAGGAACTGTGGACTTTATAACTCTCTAAACTTAATGGTTTTTCATCTTTAGAATGGGGATCAAGAGTATGGTATATAAACTAAAGGTGATATTACTGCCTTTAGGCTGATTTGATTTGTGCAATTTCCTTAAATTTCCTCCTACTTTATAATTACAAGCAGCTATAATGCCCTTATAAAAACAGAGGTCTCTATTAAATCTTCATTAAGACTTCCCTAATGCTACTAGTCAGACCAATCTTGGGTACAGGCTTTCAGATTCAGAAAACCCCAATTTTCTGCTTTCACCAGCACTCCCAGAAAGGAAGCGTGGCCTCACCTCCCCACGCCCCCAGTCTTGGACATGAAGGCTGCAGCAAGCATGTGGCGTTCCTTTTCAGAAACGGTCCGTGCGCAGTGCTATGCCAATGTCAGTCCACTGAAAACAAACCCACGATTAGGCTGCCCATGAGAACAGCCTCTGAGGAGTGAGTCCTGCTTTCCTCCTGACCATTCACACTCTGCTTGTCAGCAAGGCTGCTGTGGTTTAGTGAAGCACACGGCAGGGAACAAGGTAACATTTTAAAGGCTAAGCCAAAGCACCCCAGCACATGACAACGGACAGGCACATTAAAATTAGAGCAGTGGCACTTGGATCTTCGTATGAAACTGAGTCTCTAAACAAGGAAGAGAAAAAGGTCACAGTCTCCCAGGAAAGCGGAAAATATGCTAGCACTCTGAGTCCCGCTGTTCTGATTTCCCTAGTTAGGAGAACGTGAAGCTCTGGCCCAGGTTCCCCAGCAGGTGGCGCCATGGTGCTCGCTGGGTGGCAACATTACATTTCCCAGCGTTCAATAAACTGTGCAGCTGACCTAGTGGCGAGCCAGAGTCGACATCCTGGCACCACGGAGAGGCGCCATCGGACTCGCCTGCGGAGGAAGACACCCACGCCACCCCTTCTCCCAGGATTAAAGCACTGGCAGCACTATCTGCAGAGGCGCAGCTGATTCCTCCTCACTGGAAACACAAATAGAGGGAGCCTGAGAGCACCAAGGAAGGGCATCTGAACTGCTTTTCAACAATTGATCTCAGCCTGAGTTCAGGAGCGCCCGGGCTGGGGGTCTGGCAGGCACGCCCACTGCACTAGTGCCCATCAACTGCAGAATCTCACTAGGCCGTGCACTTACACGGTCGCCAGAGTGGCGTGCCACCAGGCCATCTGCTTGTGCACGCATGCGAGCTCCCCAAATCAACGTGGTACTCAACCATACCGCTGTGGAGACAGACTTCCAACCCCGCTTACACCATCCCTCCCTGTGGGGGAAAACGCCGCAAGGTGCAAGGTTTAAACAGGGTTCGTCCAAGCCAAGGTCCTGCTGTGGCTCCAGCCATCGATGGTGGTCAGGGCGCCGGTGTGCCGGCTGCCCCCTGAGCCGAGAGCGCCCTTACCTGGTTGGCAGCCTCTGGCGGCATGGGGGAGGGTGACTTGGACTGGAAGGCGTCCTGGGATATGAATCCAGAGTCGTGGGAGGACACGCTGGACAGCCTCACGGGGGCCTGCTGGGCCAGGTTGGAGCTGCGGTAGCGGTAATGCGAGCTGGGAGAGTGTGAGTGGGAGCCGCTGGACCGCGAGTCGCTGCTGTTGACACTGTTCAGGCTGCTGTGAGGGGCAAGGAGTGGTGGCAGGCACAGAGGACAATGGTTAAAAGACAGGGAACAGAAAACAAGGGGCACAGGAGAGGAAGAGCGTGACATAATATGATCAGCTCTTTGCCCTGGACAGGCGCATAATGATAGCTGGCACTGCTGGTAAGAAAAGGTTTTTTTCAGGTGAGCAAGAAGAACTGGGACTTAGGTCTCCAATGATACAATGTGCACAGCAAGCCTATGAGTCGTGTAGATCGAGGATGCCCAACTTTGCTATGTCATCTACCACCAAAGCTAAAGGACCTGCTATTGTGGCATGCAAAGAAGCAGGGCTGATCTCATCTTTTTGCAGCAAGCACCACTCCAGGCCAACGCTCACTACATCTTCCGCACGACTTGGCCAAGTGTCCTTAGATGGACCAGCTGGGTCCAGAGGACCAACCTCATCACTGCACCCTGAGCCTACACAAGACCATGGTAAGAGCATCAGCAAATAGATCAGTATGTTTGTGTGTATGCACTTTACCTTTCATTTAAAAAGCAGGTACTTTAACTAATAGCTTTACCCTGATTTCAGGTATTTCTCTGTTGAAGCATATAGGCCTGTACAACAGCACATCTGGCAAGAAGCAGGCAGTTTTCAGCCTCAAAAGGCAATCAAGGCACTGGGGGTTTAGCTAAGTGGTTAGAGTACAAGGCCCTGAGTTTGATCCCCAGTGCCAAAAAAAAAAAAAAAAAAAAAGGCAATCAGTGCTAAGGTGTTTGCATCCAAGACAGGACAGTAAACAGAAAGTCGAATGATGACACACACCCTCCTCCCGGGGTTCTGCTTGCATTCCACCTCCAGGTGCAAAAGTTCCCCGTGTACTAGGTGTGTAGTAACTCGGTACGGAAAACAACTGGACGGAGTCCCACAGTCCAAACAAGCAGCACTAAACATAAAGGGCAGCTGCAGAAGCCTCTGAAGGATGAAATAAACAAGAAGCCTGGGATTAGAAGTTCCTGGCTTCAGCTCCCAGCCCTGCAGGGACAGTCAGCACCGCATGTTCCGCCCACACTAGGACTTCTGCGTACAATGTTCAAATGGACGTGGCGCAGCTTGCTGGAGGGAGCTGCTGCTGCAGGGGACAGACAGCCAGAGAGGGCATCTGGGCACTGACTGTGAACCTCGGGGCAACTCCCTGCGACGAGTTCATGTCAATGCAGTGTGTTTTTCTACTCAACTAAGACTATGAGGAAGAAAGACCTCACACAGCTGGTTTTACACAGAGAGACATTTTTCTTGGCTACTAAAATAAAACATTTCTCTCTCATTTGTTAATACATTGCCCAAGAAAGATGACAAGAAACCAAATGACATTTTCAGGGACTGAGCATCAGGATGTAACCTCCTGACCTGAGCTGCCTGCTAAGTGGCTATCGGTGCAAGCCACAGTGTGAAGTCCAACACACTAGGAAACACGGATATGTTTCCGTACACAGCTTGAGTGGGTCCATCCTGCTCCTTCCCCAGATTCTCAGGAAGTGGACATTTATCTGGCTTTGAGACGTCAAATAAAGTGATTAGCAGCAGGTGTAGTATACCAGGAAACATAAGTGATGTAAGATGATGATGCCCACTTTGGAGAAGAGAAGCCAGCAAGCCAAGAACAGCCACCTAACAAAACTGCTAGCTAAGAGTCCTGCAGGTGGCAGAACTATTCCAGACGGGTCTGTGGTTCAATAGGGAACAGGATCCCGTGGCAGAGCAGTGTGGTGGTGGTGGAAGAAAAAGCAAGACATCTGTTTACGGTCGGAAAATGTGAGACAAGATGGGAGCAAGGTATAAATCACTGTCATGTCCTCCATTGGTCCCAGTGAAATCAGCCTGTATATGAAGCAGACTACGCTCATCCTTCTTCAGTCCTTACGGCTTTTGCTCTGCTTAAAGGGGAAAATCCCTACAAGGCACAAATGGGCTGATGAGTTTCCTTTCCAATTCAAAATTAATCCGGAGCCCAAAGAGTGAGACCAAAACCATGACTATTCATTTAGCTGATCATCTCCCCACTTCCTGTTTAAAATGAGCCATTCTCAGAGATAAAGACTGGCTCTGCTGTTCACAGCAGTGCAATGAAAATAACTTGTCCCTGATTGGAAGGGAGACCCACCTTCACTTACCTGCAGACACTTGACTTTCTGGACATGGTGGTGCTGGGGGAAGAAGGTGGCGTCTGGTATGACCAACTGTAATCAGAACCTTTCAAGTCCAGAATCACCTGAAGGGATAGAGCCGGGTAGATGAGCAAGGTGCTGCGAAGGGAAACATCATCCATCCCACTTCAATACCCACTGGAACATCGAAATGCTGCCCTCACAGGGAATGGGAATTGCAGAAGAAGGTGTTAAGTTTCTTGTTTTTTTCTTAACTGAGCAGCCATACTACCAATCCATCGATGTCACAATCCGTTTTCTGAGGCATGCGAAACTACAGCTAATGGAGGGTGCAGAGAGAAAAGGAAAAGCATGAAACGTCAGCGAAGAGAGAAAGAGAGAGAGAGAGGTAATCACAGTGACCATTTAATGACTTGCAAGAGCTCTTCACACACAAGGCTAGAACTGGCAGGAGCTGCACCGTGTAGCCCCACAAAGGCAGTAATGGTTTCTGGACTTGCTGAATTCACACTGTAATCACTTCATATTCCATGGTCACCTGTGCCCTATTTGAGCAGGATTAGGAACTTAAAACCTGACAGAATCAAGAGCAAGACAATTCTTCGAAGATTGTTTTTGCGCCCATCTCCCCTGCTGGCCAAAGAGCCACTTGAGTGTAAGGCCCACATCTCACTCCCAGGAGAGGCGCTCCACAGTGGCCATTTACTGAGAGAAAGCACGCTCTGGTCTACTAGAGGGTGACTTTTCATGAACACAAAAACACAAGCTCCCAAATCCATCTTGAGCTGACTCTCCAAGGAGGAGATAAGAATTGTATACAGAGGGATCGTCCAGCATGCGACTCATCAACTATCCCCCGAATATATCTATAGTTTAAGTATCACATTCTCCACATGAATAAAGCATAAGAGGACGATCTTCTCCTAAGACAAGAGCTGTCCCCAGGCATGACCGCAGTGGGAGAAAGAGAGGGTGGCAAGCCGTGGCGACCCAAGCATACCGTCACCAGGTCCTGTTAACTGCTCCCACAGGACAGGCGGACAGACACCCCAAGCACAGGCCCTGGTCCCCGATGGCCCGGCTCAGGTCCCCAAGCTGTCACTTGCCAGCTAAGTAAACCCGGGTAAGTGACTGTATCTCACAGTGCCCGGGGTTCTCCCACAAAGAGGCACAACTGGGGTGGCCCCCACACTTTATAACGCAAAGGACAGCGTGAGATACAGGTGTGACCGAACGCTCGAAGCCCGGGACTGCTACGCTCCAGCTGGGGTCCCCGAATGCTTGACTGTCAGTCCTACCTGTTCACTTGAGGAGGGCAGCTTGTGGGGGTCCATGGTCAGGCTCTTCAGGTCTTCTGATATGGTCTGCAGGTGGGTGATTTCCCCGAGCATCGAGATTTCTTCCTCCTGCAGGAAAACAATGCATACGTTATTATCACGAGTGATTCACTTCACAGTCATAGTTCAACTGCTTTTGTTAGGGTCACTGATCGCTGTGTAGCCTTGTCAGCCTTTCCACTGTGTGTTCAATAGAGGCTCCCTCTTGCTTTTTTTCATCATCTTAGTAAATGGCGAGTAAGGTGAGGGAGAGGGATGGACACATTCCATTTTCTTTTCCAAAGTTTCCGACTAGGATCAAGGAAAAGTTCTATTTTCAAGGAATAGCTCAAACCTGGCATCTTGCCAGAGGTGAGGGAAGGTGCAGGGGTGCCATCTTACTGGTTTTTGTGGGTGCTCACTGCAGAAGTTCTCAATTACGGGATGTGAACAACTTATTTAGAATGTAAATCTGAACTGATTTATTGAAGCTTTCCTGGCATTAATCTCATGGTCACTCCTAGGTGTTGGGCTTGGCCAGCGAGTCTCAAACATCACCTAGATGGCTTGTTTAAATATAGACTGCTGGGTCCCCATTCCCAGAGTTTTGGCTTCAGCAGTCTGGATTGGGCCTGAGAACTTCCATTTCCAACCAGCTCCCATGTGATGCTGGCGGCTGGGTCTCCACACGGAGAACCACTCTGCTAGGCTTTCTTGACTTGAGGGGAAAGGTAAAGTGGAACATCTGGTGCTGACTATGAACAAGGAGTGGGCCGCGTGGCCACCAGCACAAGCACGTGAAGACGATTCCTGCTCTACAGACATGACTCATCACCGTGACGGCTGACAAGGAGGCACCCTCTCACTGACTTGGTGGCAGATGCATAAATAAAGAAGGAAAGCCCCTTCCACACCAGCAGCGCAAGCCTTCTGGAACCTTCTATCAACTTACGATCACTGGCCGCAGCATAGAGATGAAGGTGCAGAATCGGCCCCGTTCTTCAATCAAAGCCTTGCGGACTGCCTGCTTTTCCGTTTCCTCCAACAAGAGATATTTATCATTTACATCTTGGAGAGCACTGTCCAACTGAGGCTGGATGTCGCCTCTCCCTGGAAACAAAACAAAGCCCGAAGTGTGGCTTGCTGAGACACCAGCTTCCAGAACAAATTCTCCTACTCCCTGGGTTCCTTGTTGGAGTCTAGACCACAACTTTCCAGGACTTAAAAAAAAGGACTTACGTGGACTCCCAAAAGATTTAAGGCAGCTATTTTCCTAGGACCCCACTTCCACTTTGCAGTGCCTGAAGGGCACGCTTATTTGGATTACTCATGATGAGAATCTCCAGAGCGGCCTCCTCCTGACCTGCCTTCTTGCCTTGACCCTCCCCAGAGTCAGCTCTGTCCACAAAACCCCAAGACACACAGCCAGGAGGACTCTTTCCTTCTGGAGCATCCCACAGAGGCTTGGAAGAAGGACCACGGCGGGGCCTGTGGATGTTTACAAAGATGGCACAAGATAGCTTTGTTGGGTCAACGTCAAACAAAGAGCCTCTGTTTGGAGGAAGTTTCTGTCCCTGAAGACAAAGGTGGCGAGCATCATCTCCCTTGCTCTGGGGACCCAGATATCCTCGGTAGTTCATTTAAACCCCTGGCGGAGGGTCCTGAGTGCTCTTCCTGTAGAACAAGCCCAGCAACAAAAGGCCTGCAGTCAGGTGATGACCGACAGGATCTACACTCAGCCTGGCCTGTGTCCTTTACTAGTCACACCACGTCCACAGACCCTAGGTTAAGCAGAGCAGCCATTTCCAGAATTTCACATGGGTGTTAACCTTTTAAACAACTCCAGAACATGAATAGCAAACTGTCTTTGTCAATAAAGTTGTGTTAGCCACAGCCACATCCATTTGCTTACACATTGTCTATACCTGCTTTGGCCACTGTAGCAGAATGGTGTTGGGACACAAGACTGCATGGCTCCGAGCCTGAGAATACCTGGCCCTTCGCAGAACAAGTCTGCTGCACTAGAAGATAAATGTGGGCAAACAGGCACCTTGTCTAAAGAAGTAGCTACTGCACATCTCATTGATAGGTGCGGACAACAGAGTGACACAGCAGAGACCAGTGTCACCCCAACACAGAATTCCTGAAGTCCCTCAAGGCAGGATTATGAGTTACACAAGGCAACCTGCTCACGTGTCAGTGGAGGTCAAGCCCTGGAGAAGTTGAGCAGTTCGTCCAACGTCATCAAGGGAAAAGTAGAGAGCCAGAGTGGAGCCCCAAGGTCCTGTCTCTGGGCACTCAGCCCATACTCCTCAGCTACCACCTCTCACCCAGTGAACGAGCTCCCCCACCTTACAGCAAGAGGCTGGAATGGTGACCCTTTCGTCTTTTGGGAACGATGTATAAAACACTAAAGGTAATGCACCACCAGGTTTGAAGACAGGGTCAGAGAAAAATGTCTTGGACATAGGAATAAATTCCATATTTTCTCCCATAAGCTAAGGAGCAGGTTTAATTAGGAGCAAGAGGCAGTCAAGTTTGAATAACAACCCGATAGAAAAAAACAGATTTTCATGCTGAAAGTCACTTCTTATGCAGGGAACATGTTCTAAATTAGCACACGATGGGAAAATTACATATAGTCAAAGATCACCCTTGAAAATGCCTCAGAGATGGCAAATAAATCCAGGACATACAGCTTTACGGGTGTACATCTAAATTCCAATAGTTCACCTGAGTACAAACATATGATGAGTACAATAAATGGTATCTAAGGCCACAGAGGATTTTATCCAACAGTTACATTACATAAGAAATATACTTGCTGCTTAAAAACTTTCAGTGTATTTTCAGGTGGCCCGCTCACCCATTCTTCTCCTCAGTCACCATCTACCCCTCCAGAAATCCTCTCTTACTTCTTCAGTCTCTTCCTCCAGATGAGGGGAAGCCATCCTCATACATCAACCAGCCACCTGAGTCACTGGCCTCATCAGTTTTCAGTGGACAGAAAACCTTAAAAACATTCTCCACGGAATTTTCCTGGGAGCAAGTGCTCCCTCTCACAGGCACGTAGGCCCCAACCTTCCCCCATGGCCGCAGGTGCACGGAAAGGAGGCTGGAGCATCAACATGCTACGAAAATGTAGAGTTTCTCTCTTTCTATGCTGAAGTGCTGGCCTGTGCAACAGAACCCACACACCCTGAATATATATGATACAAGCCCACTGGTCACGACGTTCCAGAAGGCCGCAAACCCTCCTTCTCTGCAGCTGCCAGGACACCGTGGCCAGCTGCAGCCTTGCTGGGGAGGCCATGTGGCTTCGGGCTGGTAGAGCCCTTCTTTAAGCCTCTCACCCTCTCTTATGCCGTTCTGACATTAAGACGTGAAGGATGCAAACCAAGTCAGAATGGTCACAACTTTGGTGGAGGAGCAGAGAGGAGCGGGGAGTGACAGCAGGTGAAAATGCGTAACGTTTGACCAAATCTGCTTGGACATGACTTATTTTAGCTGGGGTTTAGATCTAGAATGTCGCCCCAAAGCCTCCTGTGTTTAAAAGTGGGGCTCTGGAGGTGACTGGACCATGGGGTGCGATAACCATCCTGAATTAACCCACAGATGAATCCACACCTAAATGTGCTTGTCAGGAGGTGCAGCCTGGTCGGAAGGGGCAGTGTATGGGCTGTGAGCTGGAAGGGTACGTCTCCCTCCCCGCTCCCTCCTCGCTTCTCTCTCTGCTTCCTGGCTGCATGTGAGCAGCGTTCCTCCCCCAGACCCTTCCACTGCGCTCTGTCTGCCTTGGAGCAGCCGACTTCATGAGATGAAGCCGCACGGCCATGGCTGAGAGCACGAGCCAAGATAAAATGCTGCCCTTCAAGTTGTGCCTGTCAGGTACTACATCTCCGTGATGAGGAAAGTGATTAGGATGGTTATGAAAGTGTAGTTTCAGAAATAACAAACTGTAATCATAAGAGACTGAGAAAATGTGTTATGTTTACTTCCTTTCACAAGTCAGAAGGCACATGTATACTTGTAATTAATAATAGACTTTTAAATTATACCTAAATAAGAAAACAAAGTGGATATGTTATCTAATTTGATAAACACACTTAAATTATCCTGTGATTACAGCAAAGTTATTTTTTTTTTTTTTTTGGTGGTACCGGGGATCGAACTCAGGCCCTTGTGCTTACAAGGCAAGCACTCTAATCACTGAGCTAAATCCCCAGCCCCTGCAAAGTTATTTTAAATACGTATAATAATTAAAGGACTCTGACACTGTAGTATTCTAAAGCAAGTATACTCTATAAAGGTTGCTCTAATTATGGTTATGAGACCATTTCCATTTAGAATATTTCCTAACCTAAAAACACAGTGATTGTGTCTTAAATTCACTAATGAAACATGTAATTATATTTATAGAAAACAACTGTGGAAGAAATCATTTCATGTCCTAGTTGGACATATTGATTTTAAGATACAGTCATCCATTCTGAGTTGTGTTGGTGTCGATTTAACACAGCTGTCCCCGATCCCAGGACCCCTGTGGATATCGACTAAGATCCCTGGATATTCAAGTCCCTTTTATAAAACAGCAGACAGGCACACAACCTATACACATTTCCCCACCCACTTAATACAATATAAATGCTAGGTAACAGTTGTGACCCTGTCTTACTTAAGGAATAATGACAAAACGTATGCACATGTTTGGCGCAGCTGGAACTTAAAAAAAGTATTTTCGATCCATTTGTAGTCAAATTTGTAGATCAGGAACTGCGGGCCCAGCAGGCCGATTTCCAAAAACGTACTTCCCACCACAGTGGCGACGCAGGGAGAGGCATCACTGCCTCTTGGGCACAGCCCTGGATGACCTGGCGTCACCCTCCCTGCACTTGGGCAAGCTGCCCCACAGCAGCCCTGAGTTACTTTCAAGATGCAGATTTTATCGGCTCTTTCATTAGCCCCCCTCACTCTCAGCAAAGTGTAATGTCCCTAACATGGCTGCGCTACAGAAACTTCCCAGCCTCAGCCTCCTCAGGTTCTCTCTCCCCACCTCTGCTCTGCCCTCAGACATTCCCTCCTCTGCCTGCCTAGCACCTCTCCACCTTGCTGGTGGCCCTTTCCCCATGGAGAGCCCCTCACGTGCTCTCAGCACTCCCCAGTTCCAACTGTATCTGCATCTCCCTAGTTACTTGTTTAGTATCATTTTCCTCCACTGACTAGAAAGTCCCACAAGGGCAGAAACCATGTTCTCAGTGCCCTATCTTCCCTCTCTGTCCCCTTCCTGGAGGACAGCAGGTACTTAAACATTTGCAAATGAATAAGGCGGTATCTTAACTTGACCCGAGTTTGCTTATTGGCTCACCCTTCATGTCTTAAATGACCCGATACTTCAGAATCAACGAATTCCAGAACCGCCAACCAGCCAAAAGAAGGGGGAGCCAAGACGCCTAGACAGGCTTCCCAGACAAAATTCCTGACCAAAGAATTCCATTTGGCCTTTTCTAGAAAATCCCAGTCACTCTCAATCTTGAGACTCTTTTTCCACTGCCAGTCTCCAGGTCTTGGTTACATTCCTGCTTGGGAGTTCTGAGAATACCAGCCAGGAGCCCCTCACACTCTGCTATGAAAAACCAAATGATTACCCTCTCGGCAGAAAATGCCCAGGAACGGGCAGCATTTTGCGGGCCCGGGGCAGCACCCTTCAGGAAGGAGGAAGGTTTTCTATCAAGTAGGGAGAATTTACAAAGTCTTCTAGAGTGAAGTGAAGATACTCCAGCAATTCCTCAACATTTACATTTTATTTTCCTTAATCTCTAAATGGTCAAGGCAGAAATTAACACTCTTTCTTGACAGGACAGCAGAGAGTGACGGAGATAAAATGGTTTGCGTAGGGTCATGATAACGGACAGGGCTAGCACCAGTGCCTGGGTTTTTCTGCCAGAAGCCCACATTCTCTGTACTTTCTGATCACACCAAGGACAAATGCTGGGATCAAGATACCCGCCTAACTGCTAGAATGCCACGACTAGCATCACCTCCACCCCTACAGTCCACACAATGAGCTTCACGACTGCACAAGAGGCCACTCGCTGCAAAGGGCCTTTGGATTAGGAAGAACCACCCCAGGACATTGTGGGCCCAAAGTGCCCCAGGAGTTAGCAAAACATCCAAAGCTACTTCTTTCTTTGGAGACAGACACAGGAAGAAGCCACCAGGATCCTCCAAATGACTTCTGTCTGCTCTCAATACTCACATGAATGCTGCGTTTCACCCTAATGCCCAGGCTTTGCATTTTTACACCTCACAAATCAGAATGTCTTACAACCAAAGTTGTTTCATGGTTTAATTGTTAATTATTTTTTCCTCTTTTTGTGGTCCAGAAGGTAACCGTACATCTAACAACTGACGGCATCCTAGAATCAATAAAACATGGGATATAAATACCAAAATATGGGATATAAATATTAAAGTGGACATGCAATTTGACATTGGTGATTAGAATGTGGAATGAAAATTCCCTTTTCCATCAAAAGGGGGCTGCCTTTATCATTCCTGTATGTCACCTTCTATGCTTTATGCCCTATGGCAGGTTGTGATTGATTTCCCCAAAGAAAAAACAACCAGAAATCAAAAATTTGATTAAGGAAGACTGAATTTTTTACCCTTAAAATTTTTTAAACAAACTTCCTTTGTTATTCTTTCAATCTACCATGCCTGTTTCCCTTTACCCATGAGAAGTAAATAGCAATAGTACTCAGTTCACACGGTTGACATAAGAGCAAAGGAACTAATCCATGTAGAGTGTCAGAACCACACGGGCACAGGTGAGTGCTCGGCAAGGGTCCAGCACTGCGGCGCTACATGTCTGGAGCTCTCCTCACACCGCGCTTAACAGGGCAGAGGAAGAGAGGAGGGAAGGGTATCTTTAAAGTCAGCCTTCCTTTGAGATCCTCTTTGATATAATTAAATGTGAAAGACCCCATATTCTTTCACTAAAGGTGGGAGTTTCACCATTTGGATGCTTGACCAGTCTGTGGGTGCTATGATTTCAGGGTCCCTAAAGTTCATTTGCTGGGAACTTGGTTCCTAAATTCTGGCTTTACTGGTTTGGACGGTGAATAGGATTAGATGAGGTGCGAGGGTGGGGCCTCCGTGCCAGCATTGGCATTACCGTCTTCAGAAGAGGACAGACCTGAGCTGGCAGCTTGCCCTGTCTGCCAGGCGATGTCTCCCACCCTATTTCAAGGCCGCAAAGGCCCTCCCAGATGTGGCGCCTGCTGCTGCGTCTCCCGGATGCCAGAACCAGAAACCAAATCAACCTCTTTTCTTTATATATTACCTCTTTTCAGGTAATTAGTTATAGCAACAGAAAACAGAGTAAGACACTAGGCAATCTGCTGTTTATTAAAGCAGAGTGAGAAAAGACACTGAGACAACAACCAGATAAAGTCCCACGATGACCTGCACCTCACCACCCCGGAGGTCTCACGGCCCCAAGAGCTTCTTCTTGTGGTTAGAGAAACACTGCCACCTGATGCAGAAGCCTGCCATCACCTTCAACTCTCTTCCTCTTACTTACATTTCTCCTATAGAGAGAGTGAGAAACAGCCACTTGCTAACTGAGTCTCCAACTAGGACACAGTCTAACCCAAGGGCACACGGTCACGGAGGAATTTTCTAGGAGTGAAGACGTCTTCAAGGTCTCCATCAAGGTCCTGAAAGTCTAAGTCTTTGAGGTGGTAAGTAAGGGCACGACCTGTGCTCACCTCTCCAGACTCACCTCCATCTAGTCCTATAAAGGGAACACCAAAAGCTCAAAGACTTCCTGCATGCTGACATACACACTTCCTCCTCCTGCAGTGCAGGACCCTCCTCACCCATCCACCCCTTCCTCTTCTCAGTTCAGCTTCCCAGAGCCTGCCAGCCACTGCCTCCTCCTGGGACCTTCAGCCTCTCCTTGGGAGCCAGTCCCTCCCTTCTCCTCACACGCACAACACTTCCTTTTAATGAAGCAGACTACTAACATTACAATTGTAATACGCTAGAAACTGTGGAATGATACATACACAATTTGGTCTTTGCTCCAGTTCCTAACAGAAAGCTTCGAAAATCCTTGGATTTTGCCAAATGGCAGGAGTCTCTTTGCTATGCTAATGAGTGGCTCAAAGAGAGAAAGGGGCCTAGACAGTTCAGGATGGGGGGCTGGTTGCCAGAAAAACCAAGCACAGCTTGGAAGGCTGGAACTTTCAGCCCCAACCCCTGCCCTCCGGGGCTAAGTTCGAGAAGGGCTGGACACTGAGCTCAGTGGCCCATGGCTAATGTGATACAGCCTCCATCATGATTCTTCATCAACGAGGTTCTGGCAGATTCCTGACTGGCAAATGTATCAAGATGCTGGAAATGTGAGGTGCCTGGAGAGGTCACGGAAGCTCTGTGCCCACGAGGTAGGAGACTAGGGCATGGGAAGAGCTGGCTGAGGAAGCAGGCATGACCCGTTATCTACAAGATCCCGCACACATGCACAGAGCAGTTCCCAAAGCCTGCATGTAGACTCCTCAAGAATGACCCAGACCTGACAGCCTGAGGCGCAGGATCCCAGCACCAACTCTCGGCATTCAGATGTAGAAGTTCTCATGGGTTTCCTTGAGATTTGGACAGTACAAAATGAAGGAAGCCATGAGGAGCCAGTGCTGTTGTACTTTCCACGATAGCCCATGTTGGTTCTCCCAGACGTGGTATGTACTTTTGTCTTTGCTTTTACCCCCTTTTCCTCTTTGTTTGGCCCATGTTCACTCTGCAGACCCAGTTTCTCTCCCAATCTTCATTTCTGCCTTTTAAAATAAATTTTCCCACCATTTTTTGTTCATTTTGCTCAATTCTTTGTTTGAGGTGAGAAGAACCTGGAATCCAACTCCAGAAGAAGGGGCAAGCAATCCAGAACCTGGCAACATTTAGTTGGCGAGCCACCTTTTAGAATCAAGCTACCTGGTAACACTCACCGTTTACCCACCCACCTTGCCACCTTGTGTATCTCTTCACCCTGTGTATCTATTCACCTCATTTCTGAAATAAAGCTATGATTATCCTAATTACAGTTCTTCCTGTGTTCTATGAGCTGTTGTAGGGAGTTAGTAAGCTCACAGCAACCTCAAATTTATGACTGACTAGGCAGAAGTGGTACTCCTGGAGACCCCACTGTGGCTGGTACTGAAGTTAGGACAGTCTTGTGGGACTGCGCCTTGCCTTGTGGGGTCTACGCTAACTCTGGGGAGCTGGTTGGTGCCCAGAACTGAACCGAATTGCAGGACACCCAAGTGGCATCCTGAATGCCTGAGTACAACCGAGGAGCTGACAGAGTGCAACACAGAGAAGGAGTCTCATACCTATTTCTGAATGAAAACTCACTTCCAGACTTAACTGGTAAGAACATTTATGAATGAAAGAATGGGGACAGATGTGAATCAATGAGCCTTGCGAAAACCGTGAATGGCTGATGGGTTGCAATTTAAGAGGCAGTAACTGCTACCTGCCCTGCCACTTGATCACCCCCTGCACCATCCGTACAGTGTTCTTGAGGGAGATTAAAAACTACATCATGCAAGAAATCAGTATTTTAAACAAGGTGCTCTTTAGCTCTCTGCTATTTTGTATTTGGTCAAAATTAACGATGAATAGAGCACTCGGTTGCACACTGCAGCCCCACACTGACAATACCATGCCCTGGCTCTGCATCCAGCCGAGAGGAACTCAATGGTTTCATTGTGCATGAGGACTTTTCCGGGCATTTAAGGGACCCTGTTGGCAAGGCCCCACCAGACTAGGTCCTCAAAGGGAGACACCTCACAGCTCTAACTTCGAGGGGGTCCATATAGCTTGTTTTTACCTAGAACCTCATTTCGGAAATAAAGCTACTGCATATCCAGCCTCTGAGGATCGGCTGCTTTCATCTGAAACCCAACAGCCTTGTGCAGTAGCTGAGTTCAATTCAAAACCATCTACTGGCTCTGGTGAGGGACATTTCCCTGACTGTCACACTAGGTTGAAAGGGGAAGTCCTAGCAGCCCTACTTCCTCCAGGTGGGGGGTGGGAGGTCTGTCCCTTTTTTCTGAATTTCCTGCTTTGCTGCCCAACACTCAGCAGCCTCCTTGGAGGACTGGCTGGCACCATCGCCCTGGCTACTCCCTCCACTCGCTTGGTGGAGGAAGGCCCTAGAACCACCCCTTTCCAAAACGCAAAGGAATGGTTGGGGCAGGGGAATTGGATACATTTGTTTTACCATCTGACTGCAGCAGGTTTCAGGCTCACTCGGCGAGAAACATTCGTGTAGCATGTGGATGTGCTGGATGGGCTGGGAAGACAAGAAGCCACACTGGCAGGGGAACGGGGTCACCCTTGCACGACTCTCTCAGGGAGGGAAGATTAATGGGGAGAGGTGCAGGCTACTCTAGAGTCTGACTGGAAATGAGGCCTAGATATAGAACCACCTCGGAGGCAGGACCAGATGGCAGTGCTGCCCAGGATGCCAGAGGCCTAGAGTCACCTCGGGTCTTCCATGTGCCTGCCTCAGGTGTCACACGCACTGCCACTCTGAAGGCAGCATCCCTCTGCGATACGCCTGCCCTTCACCAGTTTCTGGGGCTCCCAACCACATGGTGACAGCCACACCTCCATTCATCCTGTCGCCTCTGCCTGTCTCTCCACTCACTGACCCCTTTCCATCCTGCTCACGATCATCATGCCACCCCAGGCTTTGCTCGCTCCCTCCTCTGGGCCTCATGTGACACCTTGCACTTGGACTCGCCACTGCAATGAGCAACCTAATGAAACTAGCTGGCCTGAGGAAGCCTACCTTCCTTGAGGTAGCACTGCAACACCAACCTGGCCTGGGACACTGTTAATGAGGGGGGTCCCCAGCCTGGATTAAGGGGAACAGTTCTAATCAGCCTGGAGGAGAGTTTCATGTACCTTTCCCTCCTACTTCAGCCAGAACTTTTGTTTTCTGTTTTGCTTTGGTGGAGCTAGGGATCAAAGCCAGGGCCTGGTACATGCTAGGCAGATACTATCCCAGTGAACTACCTTCTACCCCAAGCCCAAGAACATTTTAACTATCATGGAACTGTTAAAATAAAGATTTCTAGGTTCAAAAATAATTTAAAAATTCTTTTACAAACTCACGAGCTCTTCAGACCACACGGCTCTCCTACATCTTTACGCCCATGGTCACTGCTATCAATGCGCCCAGCACTGCGGCTTTGGCCTCTGAACCCGCCCACTGAAAGCAGCTGCAGAGAAGTCTCTGTGACTAAGACAGTGGAAGCTTCACATTATGATACGAAAGGGGCCATGTGGTCTCTTCCTGTATCTCAAACCAGCCTCCCATCATCTCAAACAAACGAACTGCCCTGTTTACCCCACAGACTGACTCATGCCAGATTCTCAGCAAAAGGTCTCATAAAACTTAAGAGCCAAGAGACTCCTCAAGTGGCCCCTTACTGTATGATTCTGTTTATATGAAATGTCCAAGAGAGGAGAATCAGGTACAAGGACAGGAGAGCAGGTATTGGGCTCAGAGGCTGGAGGGAGGGTGATGGGGGCTACTGAACAGGCACAAGGTGTCTTTTTGCAGTGATAAGAATGTCCTGAAATAGATAGTGGTGATGGCTGTACGACACTGCGAATGTATAAAAAGCCACCGAAACATACAATTTTAAATGGTTAAAATGGTACATTTTGTTATGTGAATTTGATCGCAATAAACGAAAATGTGGCTGTGTCTTACCTTTCTTCCAAAGGTTTACTAAAAAAACAAAACAAAACAAAACAAAACAAAACAAAACAAAAAATGTGCCAGTGATTTCATAATCACAATACTGAGCACTGGAAGGGATCGGTCTTTTTAAAGTTGGGGAATGATCAACCAACCCATCATCACAAGTGGACACAAGTGTGCCCCACCAGTCAAAGGGGAACCGTGTGGACTGGGTTTGGTGAAGACAATGGAATCCAAACTGAACAATCTCTGAGCTGTCAGTGAAAAGGTCAAGAGAACAGCTGGGCACATCGGGCAAGAGAGTCACACAAACACCTCACAGACAGACCTTTCCAGGACAAGAGGGGCTGCAACAAGACTCCAAAGCGACTTGCGGTTTAGTAGCACGATCACCCACAAAGTGAGGCTCACATTCAATCAAGAGAATCATTTTGGGGATTGAATTTGAAGCTTTGATCCTTTTGAAATAAAACTTTTCACAAACTCTGCTGAAATAAGAAATACTTTTTTTTTTAAATGAATTATCAGTTTTAGAAAGAACTGTATGGTCTTTGACAAAGGTAGATATTTTGTAACCTTAATACAACCAAATCTGATTTGGGAATTATTTATAAAGAGCTACTTAGTGTGGCTCTTTATGTTTTGTTTGTGGAATAGATACACACATACATAACATATATACATACATGTATGCACAGGTGTATACATGTATATTGTAGAAATACATTGAATTCCTATAAAATGGATGGTTTAAATCACTCGGTATTTCTTTTTTCCGTGAGTCTAATACTGAATTATGCAGACACAAAGGCCCAGAGAACGTGGTGCTAGCACTCTCAATGGCCAAACATCCAAGAAAAAAAATGATCAAAGCACACACACACACAATTTTATTAAATTTACAGGAAGTTAAGTGGCACAATTGATTGTTCTGAGCTGGCAGAAAAACTTGGGCAGCTAGAATAGGTCTGAACAACCATGGAAAGCCCACAGCAAGGACCACACCGTGACCAGCCACCAGAGTCAGAATGTAGACTTACCCAGGATGTCCACTGGCGGGGGCACACGGTGAGAAAGTGCAGGATACACAATTGACACAAAAAGGAAAACAATAGAGTCAAACTGATATTCGAGCAGCAGCCTTCTTACCTTTTGCTCACATGGATTGTCGCCACATTCTACATCTGGGCGGCCAACCCACATCCACTGAGAGCCGCATATCCACGTTTCCCTTCCTGCCTGCCTAATACTCGTTCCTCCTCACCTGAGCAGAAAACGCCCTAGTTATTAGTCACTGTTATCCAAATACAGGAAGGATTTTGTACAGAGAAATGAGGAATATATATCCAGAAGAGGCCAATTCAGATGCCTCAGCAAGAAAATCATTTAAGTGAATTTATCATAACCTGAAAAAAATCAGGGGACTCCAACAAATCAAACTTCAAAGTAGAATAAAAATCAAAGGAAATTAAAGAACCTAAATCTTTAATATAATGACAAATACTATGCTGGTATGAAATTCTGTGAGTCTATTATATCTGTAACATTGGCTTTGCAGACGCTAGTGAAAACGATGGATTCAATTCTTTAAATGGTTCACATACAATCATTCCAGTTCTTCCTCTCAAAGTCCCTGACAAACTTTTAGTGATTACAGATCAAAACAGAAGGCTTTACCATAATTACTGTTTTTATTTTTATTTATTTTTGCAGCACTGGGGATCAAGCCTAGTGCCTTAAACTTTATTAAGAGTGCTAGGCAAGCACTCTGTCTCTGAGCTACATCCTCAACCCAATTTTTAATAAATTAATAATATGGGGGTTGGGGATACAGCTCAGAGGTAGCGCATCTACCTAGCATGTGTAAGTACCTGGGTTCAATCCCAGTTTTGATCCCCGGGACTCAATCTCCAGTACTACAAAAATTAATAATAATAGGGGACTTAAGGTAAATGAGAAATCAGGCTGCTGACTTCACAAAGTAAGGTGGAAAACAGGAATGCAACTTAACATGTCTTCAACTTTCAATCCTCTCCTACTTCTCCAGGTCCCGAAAGGCAGTGAGCTGGCACTGTGCAGCAGAAGACACTGGCTCAGCTCACACTGTCTCCTTAGCTTCCTGGTGCTTCGTCCCTTCACCTGATTGGCTCCACCCTGCACCCGAACCTGTGCAGGAGACCAGGACTTCTGAGCACCATCTCTCTCCAGCCCCTTCCCTGCCTGTGTCCACTCCTGGGAGGTGAGCCCATTTCAAGTTGCTTTAAAAGAATTTTGGGATAAAAACCTAACAACTATGTAAGTTTTTTTGACACAAATATTTAAGTTCCTTTAAATTACAAATTATTACTATACTAAAAAATGATACTCAAAAAAAGTGATAAAAGGTGTTATCTGCAGAGTAAGAAGGTGAATGATCACATCCGTTACGATGTCTGCCCACATCAAGGGGTTAAAACCATGCCTACATGCACAAAGGACCTGAAATTTTCAAAAGGACGCGTCAGAAGAATTTCTAGATTAAAGATCAGAGGTCTCAAAAAAGGTAGGGCAGAAAACTGCTTGATAGTGTCCTAGAAACAAAGTGATTATCTGGCTGTGTAAATCCGATTCTGTTCTATTAGGACACACACAAAACTGTAA
Source organism: Hystrix cristata (assembly GCA_004026905.1). Taxonomy (NCBI): domain Eukaryota; kingdom Metazoa; phylum Chordata; class Mammalia; order Rodentia; family Hystricidae; genus Hystrix; species Hystrix cristata. The sequence continues at coordinate 22,493 of PVJO010014583.1, read as the reverse complement.
GCCTTCCATCCTGACATGCGAACATTTTATAAGCCAAGTGTCCAGGAATCTGCCACTTGAAGATGATGAAACAGATACCTCAAGAGGTTTTCTAGCAGAAAGGAAAACTTCTGCTAACCACAGCTCAAACAACCAAAAGCTTCCAGGTTTCTTCTGCACCTTGCACTATGGGCTGCAGGTCACATACCTGCAAGGAGAGCATGCCACATAAGAGGCTGGCCAGAATGACAACTCTTTGACCTTCTGAAGAACGTGTCCACTCCCAAAATACAAAAATACGAGCACCTGGCTCAAAAACACAAGCACCTGGCTCAAAAACACACTTAAGTAATTTAGAAAAAATTTATAAAGAAATAAAAATCATTTGCAGGTCATCCTGGACATGACTAGAAAATCATCCAGAATACTTCAAACTACTGATCTAACTGATCCTACAGACTTGAGCACACCATCTGCAAAGGACACGGTGGCCAGAACACCAGCTATGTGGTGGTGCTGAAAAGACAGTGACCTTAGGAAGCCCTGATCATAGCTTCCATTCTCTCAGCCTCAGGCCTCATGCCCCAAGAAACCTCACAACTCAATCCTGATTACTCCCAAGACCCAGAGTCAGACATATTTCATGTTATGGGGAGCCAGGCATCCTGTGAGTCCCAGATCCTCTTACCCAATCCTGGAGGGCAGCCTGTTATCTTCCAGGCAGCCTGAGCCAATGCTGGCCAAGTATAGTCGCCAGAAGCTTCCTTTTATGTTGCACTGTGATCAATCTATTGGGCTTCACCCACAGGTCCAAATTCTGAACAAATTCTACCTGGACAATGCTGGTGACTTTGAGCGGCAGGTAGGGACCCTTTCAGCTTCCATGAAGAATTTAGACAAAAGGATTATTACTGCAGCCAGAACTTTAAGGCCTCAAAAGAGAACTCTGGAATAGTTAAGCAAAAATAGCTACTTTTTCTTACTCTGTCCTCTTCACCAAACTCCCATCACTTTTCTCAAACAGGATGTCCACTTTCCTGGACCATCTCTCCAGGCCCATTAATCCTTCAAAGCTGCCAAGCTGCCAATGAAGTAGACCAGCCTGCTCTTCACAGGCCTCAGGTTTGAGGGACTATGGTAGCAACTTTATTTGTAAACATTTATCTTTACTCACTAAAATGTTACAGGCCACAAGCCCTATTATTTGTCAACCGCCAGCTCCCAGGCGTCCTCATTAGATGGAATGTAAATCTGAGACACACAGGAAGAGAAAACACATCCCTGAGAAACGCCCGCAGCCAACCCGGGGAGAAGACATGACTGTGGGCGAAAAACCCTGCTGCCCTTATCTTGAAGTGGGCTTATCACTTTTGTGAAAACTGACAGGACAGGATTTTTTTTTCCATCCTTCATCCCCTGGCCCTTTTTTTTTATTTTAAGATAGAGTCTCAAAAATAAGTTGCCCAGCTGGGCTCCAATGTAATGAACCCTGTCTCAGCCTCCTGGAGTGCTGGAATGACAGGCATGCAGCACCAGGCCAGCTTGGAACTTTAAATGTCATGGTTTAAAAACTCTGTCCAGTCGTCACCTCCTCCCATGAGCACTCTCCACCACTCCACCTTCCTAAATGTATTTTCTATTAAATCCAAATAAAAATTGCTTGCTTTAGAACGAGGAAACTGGATTCAAGCGATCTCTCCCTAAAAAGGCTACTGTCCCAAATTAACGCTCAATGCCAGCCACAGAACAGCCCCAGGGAAAAAGCCCATTTCACCTGCTGGGATACAGCAGATTCAGAAAGTCGGGCTCGAGAACAAATCTAGAAGGAACATTACTGTCTCCACCTCGAGGATGGTTCTTACATTTTAGCTCTTGGTAAAATGCTGCAAATGTTTACAAAGTGGACACAACCAGATTTTTCTCTTCAAACTCCCATGCACTCTGAAGGAGCAAAGATAGCCCCTGGGTGTGACCATTCATTGGTTTGTGAGTAATGATAAACAGCGAGGTGGAAGCAGGGACATCCTGTACCCTCCTTGGTTTCCCTCAGTGGTGAATTATCAAGCTCTGCACTCATGAAGACTAAGAAAACTCCCCTTAGACAGCAGTGCCTCCTGGCTGCCCCTGAGCCCCTTCTAACACTTTCACAAGACTTAATAGACGCTTTTGCAAAACATGGAGGAGAAAATGGTAATATTGACTATGGAACATTTGCCTAAGGCTGTTTTTGTATCATCCCGAGGCTTCCAAGGGATTTACGGTTTTCATTACAAAGCACAATAAGGCATGAAGAATGTCTATTTTAGAAAGACAAAGGTGGGGAAGGAATAAGCCAAGTACTACTTGGCAAGGGCTTCGAATTAATATATATTCTGCATTTTGAAAACTTTAATTCTGATAGATTCTACTTGGTCCTATTTGTTCTCCAGGGTCATCATATACAAGGAAGTCTACATATTGAGCACCTTCCGATTAAAGACAAAACCAACACGTGTTCACTTTTTCTTGATGTTACAATATTAGTGGCAGAATTTTCAGTTACCTTTTTTTGCTTTCTTCTGCAGTTTCAGCGTATCTGAGGACTTCTTTTTTATCTCTTGGCGAGCTTTTTTATATTCTAAGAGAAAGTAGAATATTGAATAATTTTATCACTTTGCTGAAAATAGTTTAGGAATAGCTTTTACCTTTTTCAGAGAAAGCATGAACTCTGACACATGCTAAATAGCTCTATGGAAATATTCTACGATAAAAATCTCACAATGACATTTTACAACAAAGAAACTATTAACATGAAAAGCAACAAAATGCACTCTGGTCTTTCCCTATCATACCAACCTCGAAGAAAGATGTCATTTGGGAATATTTTGATAAAAACAAAAAGAATTTGCAATTTCTTGGCTCGAATATCAGGAAAGATTGTTAGTATCACCTACTTTGCCGGGCCACAGAGGGCACTGAGACACTAACCACGGCCCGAACAGTCTGCACAAAGCCGCTCTGTCCTCATTCTTTCACCACGCTCCCCCGCGGCTGGTCCAGCTCCTTCGCCTTGCTGGTGAGGCTTGTGCAGGCAGGACTGAGGCCTACGGAGCAGCAGCGTTCTGCTCTTTTCCAACATCTCTCCACCATCCCTGCTGCTCTGCTCAGCATACCCTCTGGCTGGGACCGTGACCCAAATTCAGTGTGACGAGACCAAGCCTACCTATTAGCACCCCTCACACGCCACTGCATTTTGCTTCTCCTCAGCCAGGCCTGTGTGCATCTACCTTCAGCTTCTGCAATACCTGCTCTCTCTGTTTGTGGTTCTCTCCGCCTTCCCGGGGTGGGGGGGGGTAACAGCTGCACCTCGCTCTCTTCTGTGCACCCCAGAGGCTGGCTAGTAGCAGGGGTCCTGAAGGTACGGAACAAGGGGCTCTCGCACAACCCTAAGGGTTGGGACCCTGACCCTCCAACCTGCCTAGACAGAGGTGTGCAAAGCCACAGTGGGTTCACACTCAGGCTTGGGCCCTGCTCTCCGCCACTGCATGAGAAGCCTAGAGGGCCACTTGGGAGGCAGCCTCTGCATGCGCCTGAGAGACAGCCGGCAGGACATCCGGTGAAAACCAAGGATCTTTGCTGTGTCAGATGAATAGAGATTGAGCAGAGCTGTGTGCGAGCCCTGCTGCCTTCTCCATACAGGCTCAGCAAAGTCTCTCTTCTAAAAACTTGGCATGACCCATTCTGAAGTCTTTGCTAATAAACAATCAGCTCTGCTGCACTAACAAATGGGTGCGTTCAATAAAGAAGTAACATGAAAAAAATGATAAATGCAAAACTATCATCCTGAATTATAACTATTTTTTAAATTAGGGTAGGAAGAATAAAAGATTTTGATAACTTTTTTTATACACTGCTACATATTTGGCAACTGTACACATACTTCTAAAAATCTCTTTTCTTTCAAATAGTTACATTTTAGTGTTTTAATGATCTGTGTACACATCTAAAACATGGAAACAAAATGACTTTTACCCCAACTTCCTCTACGATGCAGACAACACTGGTATCTTTCTCCATTGGTGAAATCTCAACATGGACAAGCCCTGCTGTTCATTTTCTAATCAAAATGGTTGCTGAAGTTCCTTGTAAGACCAACTTCCAGTAACAGTGAAGATACAACCACAGGAGCCTAGAGTCTGTGACTAAGAAAGTTTACAGGACAGGCCCCCAAATGAAGATCAGTTTATTTTTGTGGCCCCAGTGAGTACATGGACATGGAGAACAGCAAGGACTCAACAGCTCCAAGACGCATGAATGAGAGAAGGGTGAAAAATCTGAGTGAATGCACAGCTGCCCGGTGGTTACCGACAGCCCCTGGGGTGCTGGGTAAGCTCCATGATACAGTCTGAAGCAGGCAAAAGCGACCTTCTCCATGGCCATGGAGAGGCCATTTCGTCCACATCCCCAGTGCGCTCGCTGGCCAGGTCTGCATGTGGCCCTTATTGGACTTGACCTCGCCACAGAGTTAATCAGTTCCTGGGTCAGCAGGAACTACGTTTCTCTCTCTGTACACCTCCTAACCCTCAGCATGTAAAGAACACGAGGACGGCCAAACAAGGGACAAGCTCTTATTGTGAAAGTCCTGTTGGCCTGTGCACAGGGGACACCTAGTACCTTCTCCTACCAGCAAGTTCACCACAGACAATATGAAGAGAATGGCCAGTTCCAGGAGGTGACCTAAGGTAAGCTCAGATCACATCCCCAGTTTTCCAAGTGTCCTGATTCCCTGACGTGTGAACACCTGGCATTTAAACCTGCCGTTGCAATGCACATTGACCTCAGCTGACGACAACGCCGCCAACTAGTTGATGGCTGGCTGCTGAGTGATGGTTTGTGCCCTGCAAAGAGCACTCGGTCCTTCAGTGGGGATCCCGCCGGACTCCTCAAACCTGAATGCATCCCAGGAAAATCAGGGAGAGAGGGGCCTGAGCTATTCTGGTGACAGAGGGAGCAGGCAGCAGCCAGTAACACGCCCGACTCTTCCCGGGGAGCCAGGACATGTCCAAACCGAGATCCTGTACCTTTTGCATGGTCTTTATCCAGCTGGTTGGCCACCTTCTTCCACTCTTCCATCTGTTCTTGAAGTGGATTTATCAGACAATCAATTAAAGCACTTTTGCCAAAAGAAAAAGAGAAGGAGAAATTAACCAGATACATTCTGTTGTCAAGGCTTACATTTGGTTGTCAAAACAAACCTACATCACATCTTTGAAGCAAGCAAAGTGGCATAACAAGTTGACATGCACGCCAAAGACTTCCGCCTTGGAGCAGCCTCGCTCTCGGAGTGCTTTTGCAAAGCCTACCAAGAAGCAGTGAGCGTGGCTGGCTGGAGTAGCCCCTCTTCTCATGTCACCACTGTATCCCAGCCTCAGTGGCTTGGGCCACACATCATCCCTCCTAAAAACTTTGAGGGTGGGGGCCTAGCACTACTCATGTTCTCAGAGACGTGAGGGCTCTGATGTACACTCTGGCCTGCAAGTCATCACAGTACGCTAATGGTGTCCGGCCTTGAGTGAGGAGGATGAGAGCTGGACCACTGAGGGAGCAAGGGATTGCCAGGTGCACCCCAGAGTTCAAACACAACCTCCAGACCCTGCTGTGTCGTGTCCTTTTCATTTGTTTCTTGGTGAGTCCGCACCCCTGTGCCAGCTTCAGCGCCTCTCCCTGTTCTGGGTGCCTGGAAGGCAGCGTGAAGGGCGCAGGAGCTGCCGCCCCCACGAGGTGGGCCTGGAGGAAGCACCCAGCTCAGGTCAGGACAGTATGGCACACATACTCTCCCTCCTGAGAGGCTCTTGCGAAGCTGTGGGGGACCCAGGGTGCTTCAGCAGGACACACTGGCTCTTCAGTTCAGGGGAGGTGAGGAGAGACCCAGGAAGAAGTACAGCAACAGCCAGAGGGAAGTGCAGGCTCCGAAAGGCAGAGACTGGGCCGGCGGTCCTGCCCTGCCGCCCAGTGCCTAGACCAGTGACGGCAAACCTTCTAGAGCTCTCGATGATACAAAAAGCCCGCTGAGGCACGTGTGCCCGAGGTTCGCCACCACTAGCCTAGAGCCAGCTCCGACAAGCAGAAAGGGCCCAAGGGATGCTTATTCGGTGAACGGACAGAGTCCAGGGAAGCCCAGGTTGTGGGTGTCACATGCTACGGGGAGATGCGTGCCGCACAAAGTGAGACATGGCACGTATCACTGTTTCTCCAGTCTGAAACCAGCAAGTGCACTCTGCACTAGGACACCCCGCGCTCCTCACCTCGAAAACTGTCTCAACTTGGCTTCTATGCTTCTGTGCCTCATGCACATCCTGGTGAGCGCCGAGCCAATCTCCCGGGTACCACCTGGAAAAGCAACAGAAGCAACATTGAGTGACAGGAGACACGCAGGAATCCCCAAGATCACTGGAGAATTTTAGAAGCAAGCCAGGTCTCGCCACATTATAGAACTGTAGCCACTGCCGTCCAAACTTCTCATCATGCATGTGTGTGTACATACAAGAACATATATGTAAACAGATGTGTGTAGGGTGACATGTTTATTTATCACCCAAACCTGAGTTACTCTTAATATATATGGTACTCCCGGATAATTTCTATTCTAGCTGATACTTTTTTGTATAATGCTGGCCGTGATTCAGAAACCAACCTTACAATCCATTAATGGGACCTAGAATTTGAAAAAAAATATATCCTGTGGAAGATGATCAAAACAGTATCTGATGTTCAGGGAGAAGTTGTGGATTCCCTTCATTGCATTTCTGGTCCAATACTCCTCAACATTACTTAGCCAGCTAAGATGCTCCAGCGGATTATTTTAAGACTCATGTTCTAAAATGCAAGTCATTCAGATAGTAGCAAGACTAAACAAAAACAAAACAACACAACATTTTCTAAGTGGCTCTTAGTGACACTGGGGATACAGGTCTTCACCCTCAGCCAATGTGGAAGGAAGCTGCAGCACAGTTTGATTTTCCCGAAATTCTTGCCCTACTTTCCCTACAGGCACACCCTTCTCTAAGAAGATTTTTAAAGTTCTTCTATTCCCTCCCTCTTGGAAACAATGCTTGAGTCAGCATTCAGATGGGCACCAGTGGTAACCTCAGATGTAACTGCACACCAAACACCGGAAGGCACAGTTATTAATCTTAGGAACACACTGGAATCTGTAAAAGTGGGGCTAAGTATCCAACACAGCACTATTTTTAACAGACAAGGCCTTCAAGGGAAAGCCACAGGAATGTATAGCAGGTTTAACCAAGTCAATGGAAAAACATTTCCCTCTTATCAGTACATATAACATTATTATGGGTTACGTCTGGCCTTTCTTCTAGAAATGCCAATTTGTTTCAGTTCTACATGTTTCCCATTTTACCCTGCAAAATTAACAAGTATCTGCAATCGAATAGTAAGAACAATAATGACACAGATTAAATACCAATATTTTTATTTTTTATTTTAGCCTGCAAAGAGACACTTTCTCAAGACAATTCTTCCATTTCATTCCTCCACAGGAGGCTTCCCAGCCTCAACACCACTGACACTGCTGTGGGCTGACCGGGCCCTTCACAACCTTGGCAGCTGCCCACTGGAGGACAGCAGCGACCCCGTGCGCCACTGTCCCTCTCAGATGGCACCGCCTATATGTTAAATGTCTCCGGACAGTACCAAACATTCCCAAGGATCAAAAGCATCTCTTGCTGAGAAATGCTGCTGTATAAGGACCTGAACAAGAAGTGAATGTCACCCAAGGCTGACTTTTAAGTGGCCAAAAGTCTTTAAAACATTGCCCTTTGCTTTCTGGCACTCACACCCAGGCGATGAGGGATACAGTACTAAGACTACTATCACCTCAGTACTCTCTCCTACCACCCTGCACGCCTCTTCACCAGGAAGCCAGCAGAGGGCGCTGCGCCCACACGCTCTATCTGCCATCTCGGCTCACTCCAGTTTCTCAGAGCTTTTACGGCTTGTAAGACAGGAACACATTATCCCCAGAGAAATATCTCCTATTCTTCTGGGCCTTCATTTGATAAAAAAGTTAATAACCTGGTCACACCAGAAATTGGCACACTCGCTCATGTCTGGTAAGAGTGTAGGCTAATACTGCCCTGGAAGAAAATCTGGGAGATCTATCAAGAAATCCCTTGACAATATGCACCCTCTTTGTGCCAGCAAATCTAATCCTAGAAATTTGACCCAAGGAAATAATTGAGAAAATACTTACAAGGGTAGTCGTTGCAGTGTTGTTTACAACACCAAAAACTTGGAACCTGGTTTAAAAAAAACATAGGATCCAGCCACCCAAGGGAATAGTATACAGCCATTTAAAATGCCAAAGAACAATGTTTACAGCCGCATGGACATGCCAGAGATCTTGGTACTGGCCTAAGTACCTTGCACAGAGTGACACAATTAATCCTCACAACACTGCCAGTTGCACTGGTACTATTACCACGCCCATTTTATAGATGGGAGAAGTACTTCAAAAATTTGCCCGGATTGGGGATTTAGCTCAAGTAGTAGAGTGCTTGCCTAGCAAGCACAAGGCCCTGAATTTGATCCCCAACACCAAAAAACAAACAAACAAACAAACAAACAAACAAACCTGTCCAAATTTATGTGGCTGATAAGTGGAACTCATCTGGGCTGCACCATGAGAGTTAGTGCCTTTGTCCACTCAGCTGCATGGCCTTGAGGTGATGGGAAGGGGCAGAGATGAGAGCCGCAGACAAACACCGCACCAACTTACGCATCCTCACACTGGTCTGGGGAGCAGGGCTTTTTACAGTCAGTCTTCTATTTTGGTCCTTGAGCTCTGAATTGTCCAACTGGTACCATGAGCACCAAACGAACTACTCGGGAGAGTGCAGAGACAGGAGCAAATTCATGGGTAACCTAGGCCTCACTTCCTTGAGACACAGTACGTAGGCTGGAAAAGATCACCTCAAAGCCCAATCTTCCCACTCCATTTCTCCGCCCTATTGTTTGTTTCTTCCCAGATTCTCTCCACAGATTCATGTCATCCTGTAGAAAGTCCAAAGCCTCTCAGCAGACAGTGAACTATGGGGCGTAACAAGTAGTTTGCAGACATAATGCCTGTGCCCTACTGCTGCCTGTGGTTGGCCAGAAGATCTGTGAGGAGAGGAAATAAGGACCCGCGAAGAAAGCTTCCGAACAGCAGTGTCTCCATCCACCTGGCACAAGGGTGGGAGGCAGGTGACATCCTCTGTGGACCCCAGGACCCAGCATTGGAATATTCGCCCGTCTCGGCAACATGGGGCACCCTAAAATAGGTCCACCTGTGTCCATGCTTAACAACAGTTTACGCCCTCCCTGACTCTTGCTACAATTTCTTTTTACATCAGCAGCTCTGAATCAGAGGAAACTCACTGGAGCTACAAAGAAGACAAGAGGGACATCTGGAAGAACTCCAACTCGACAGTGAGAACAGGAGCCAAATGGTGGCTGGGGGACTCGGCTGCTTGTGAGTCAGGACAAGATCTTACTCATTTCTGAATTCTCAGCACCCAGCAATGGTGCTGGATGACGGAATCAACATTACCATTTTGAAAGTAAATCACCAGGCTGACCACCCTCCGCCCCGAGGTTCAATCAGGAATTAGTTTGTCTTTTGTTCATTCCATAAATATGTGTGTACCTTCTATAAACAAAGCATAAAAGGTTCAAAACAAAGACAAGATGCTTGTACAGATAAGAAGAGGTCTATACAGATTCAAGGCCAGCCTAGGGAAAAGATGGTATATTCATTTCCTATTGCTGCTGTTACAAATTACCATAGATTAGTGACCTAAGGTAACAAAGACTTATTATCTCGTAGTTGTAGAAGTCTGAAGTCCAAAATGGGTCTCACTGGGCAAAACTCAAACTCCTTCTGGAGGATCCAGGCTGAACCTGCTTCCTTGCGCTTCCTTCCTCTCTAGCTCCTGACCTAGAAGCTGCCTGCACTCCTTGGCTCACGGGGTTCTCCATTCAGAGCTGGCATCTTCTCTCCATGCTCATCTCTTCTCTGACCCCTGCGTCTGCCCGTGTCCTCTCTTTGACTCTAATTCCCTTGCCTCCTTCTCATAAGAAGCCTTGTGACTATACTGACTCACCCAGAACCTCCAGGATAATATCCCAGTCTCCAGATCCTTAACGGAATCACGTCCTGTGGAGATGCCTTCACAGATGTGACATGGAAGGTAACATTGTCACAGGTCCTGGGACTATGACGTGAATATTGCTGGGTGAACTACTCTGCTCACCACAGATGGTTAAGAACTGTGAAGCAGGTGCACTGCAACGTGGACTCGGTGCAGCACCATGTGCCACACAGGCAGACTGTACACACCCCAGAGCACTCAACTCGCAGCGTAGGAGTCTCCTAACGCTGCGAGACAAAGAGCACCAGGCTGGCTGGCTGGTAACAACTGAAATGTGGTCTTCACAGTTCTGGAGGCTCCAAGGCAGAAACTGAGGGCTTGGCAGGGCCAGCCTCGCTAGGAGCCTGTGGGGAGGCCTCTTCCTCACCCTGGGGGCCCAGCCATCCTCATCCCACAGTGGTGGCATGCTGCCCTACTCCATGGTCATGTGACCACCTCCTGTGCCTGTCCTGTGTCTTCCTATGAGACGTATGGGAAGCCCTCTCCACTCTGTGCCTGTGTCCAAATCTCCCCTCCCTTATGAAGATACCAGTATCAGCCAGGCATGGTGGTGCATGCCTGTAATCCCCACACTGTGGGAGGCTGAGGCAGGAGGATCACAATCTGAGCCTAGCCAGGACAACTTAGTGATTTAGGAAGACCCTGTTCCAAAATTAGAGTTAAAAAAAAAAAAAAAGCGTGGGGATGTAGCTTAGTGCAAAAGCACCGGGTCCAATTCCCAGTACTATAAAAAAGAAAAAAAAAATCAGTATTACTTGGGTTAGGGCCCATCCTAACAACCTCATCTCAACTATATCTGCAACAACCTTTTATCTAAACAATTATACTTACAGGTCCTGGAAATATCTTGGAGAAACACAATGCAACCCATACCAATAGCCAGCTTCCAGCAAGGACTAACAGACTGGCTGGGGACAGGTGGACAATGGCACAGGGAACACAGTCTTCATGGCGGCCCTGAGGTAGGCACTGCCTTTCCCCTCTGTAAATGAAGCCCACTGAGGCACGGGATGTGGCCGCTAAGGACCACTGCAGGGCCACAGAGCCGGTCAGGGGACAGTCAGGAGCCGAAACTTGCTTTGCCGGGTACCAAGGGACTCTTTCTCACCATGGCAAGCTTGAAACATGCCCAGCAAGGACAAAGGGCACACTGGTGTCATGCAAGAACATAAACTGTTCAATGAGCACTTTTTGGAGTGAGAAGTAAATAAAGAGAGGAAAGGCCACTGAGCCATTGTCTTTCCCCCAAAGAGTCCCACACAGCTACACACTTCAGACTGCCACTTGCCAGGGTGGCTCTGCAGAAAAAGGCAGGGCCACAGAACTCCTCAGGCGGCACTGTCCTGGGCCACTGTGTCACCTCATTTGCAGGCACATCCATCTGCCTCTCTGCAGGGGTGATGGGCAGGAAGTCGTGGGCCCCCAGTGTGGGCAGGTAGCAATGAGGACCGAAGGGCCGCTGTCAGGCCAGCTTCTGCTGCGGGGAGGGGAAGGGCTGGAGGAGGCGAAATTAGGTCCTGCTCTAGTTGAAGCACATGAATACAGCTGCTTGTATATCACTGTGTGGCTCACTGCACCTCCAGGCGAATACTGTTGGGAGGCTGACTAGGAGGCAGTGAGACCCACTGGACAGCACCCTGGGGAGCATGAGGGCTCCCATCCAGCAGCCCATCCAGGGTGGGCCTCCAGCCTCATTTGTGCTGACATCCGGGACCGGATCACACTTTGCTGCCAAGGGTGATCACTTTCATGTCCCGTGTAACACAGGATGCCACAGCAGCCCTAGTCCCTACACATGAGACGCTGAACACCCACCTGCCCTGCAGGACAAGAGATGTCTTTAGATACCACCTGTGTCCCCCGCTGGGATGCACATAGTCCTCTTCCCACAAGGAGGGTCACTGATTCAGCCTGGGCCCGGGGCAGTCACAAGTGCCACGGGCGAATGTGACACCTGGCCTCTCTTCAGATGCTCATCCCCAAAGACACAGCAGCTATGAAGGTCTCTGCCTGCCCAGCCTCGTCGGCACAGACGTAACAGGGAACTTGTGCTCCCGTATAGAAGAAAACATCTCACTTGCCATTAAAGAGATACTAATTTAAAAACATACAACTGACATTCCCCAGGGAGTCAGTCTTAGGGACACATTAATTCAACAAGAAGCAGCCACATTCACCTCCAAAATACTGGAAATATCCAAGTAAGGACCAAGGGTGCCCGGGAGCCCACGCCAGACAGGAGTTAGGGCGCTGAAGACCAGCCCCCTCCTCCAGCCTCTGTGGGACCCAGAAACCCAGAGGAGGGAGGAGCCGTGGATAAGAAAGTGACCTCTAACTACCAGATGCTTGGGACTCTCTCTGGACACCAGCAGCAATCAAGAGGCCCAAAATGTCTCTGAAGGTCACAGAGCTGGAGCCAACCCTGCCGGAGTGCTCCTCCCATCCCCTCACCGCAGATGTACCTTTGTGCTTTAAAGCTGCAGACTTTGTCTCACCAAAATCACCATCTATGAGTTCCAGGTAGGACTTCCTGTGACGCCATCTGAGTGCCCTACATTTTTACTACTTTTCGTCCATAATTTCTTTTTTAATGGTGCAACAACCAAACCTTGGGCTTTACACACACCAGGCAAGCATTCTACCATTCAGCTATACCACCAGCTCCATTCTCCCCAATTTTTTTTTACCATTGCTTCATACACATGTAATCTGATGGCATCTTTTTGTTGTAAAACAGCTTGTTTTTATCATATCTTTCTAAACATTTCTCTTATTTTGTAGAAACAATGGATCTTGATTTTCATACTCATTCAAAAGACTTATGCATCTTATAATTAAATTATTTAATGCCAGTCATACAACCAGCTTATGCAAGTTCGAGAGGCATACAACTGGCTCTTGTTAGGTCTCCAGCCCAGGGGGAGAAGCCACCAGCCACCAGCTACTGAAGGCAGAGGTCAGTGTGTTCTACAGCAAGAACAAGGAGCACTGTACACTGGTGGGCAAATGAAGCAGAGATCTGGTGCAGCCATAATCAGCCAAGTCCTCCAGGAAGGCAGAGGCCGGGGTAATTAGCTCTGCTGGGTTGCTGCTGTGTCCATTACGATACACTAGCCACCATATAATCATTCCTCTCCTCCTGCATCTAATATTGCCCTTTCCACAGGAGCTGGCAAATCCATACACAGAGGGCAAATTAACAGTGCAGAGGGTGGTTTCCATGAAAGCAGGAATCATTTCTTCCTACACATGTTAGGAGAGCAAAGGCCAGAAAGGAGCAGTCTGGGGTGCCTGCTGGGAAGGTTCCCGTCACACGCATACACAGTCCTGCACCTACAAAAAGGCTGTAGCACTGAGAGGTTCACGGTCAACTGACTCCAGGAAGCCTCCACCCCTCTAAAATGACAGGCAGCTGCCCTTAGCTACACAGCTTTTAAAGGTGTGTCTGGCTCCTCATCTCCCTTGCCTTCGATTTTCATACTGCAGAGCTTCACAAAGCTGCCAAGAATGAAAAAGGAATGCTCCCCTGAATCCAGCGCTCAGGACCCTGCTGAGACACCTGGGGCCATTCGGGGTCATTTCTGCAATGGCTCACAGGCTGCACAGCCTTTTCATTCCAACACACAAGTAAATAGTCTCTCTCTGTGCCTCTTCACAGGCCTGTTCTCAGACAGCCCTTGAGTCCTGCAATGTCAGGTGTCAATTCACCTTGACGATGGCTGGAGGTCTGCCTAGGCACTGCATCACAGAAGCTGCCTCAGCATGCATCAGCTGCCACTCCGGCGGGCGAGCAGGGCCTGGTTGGAGGCACCATCTGTCACCCCGGGATATGCCTGGAGGCCAGCACTCATCATGGCTAAAACACACGGGTGTGTACGCACACACGTGCAAGGGTGAGCATCAGGCTTGAACACTGAGCTGGGAACCCTCCTTCCATAATCTCTCTCATCTGTTTCTTTTCTTTCTTTTTTTTTTTTTAATACAATGTTAAGTGATGGTACACGACCTGTAAAGGGGAGAGGAAAAGTATTCCAAACTAGCATCAGAGTGTGAGCCCGAAGTCTAATAGTAAGAAGAAGGAGCTCAGGTCTCATGCCTGACTCTGCAGCTAACAAACACTCAGTCCCAGGGTCAAAAACTAAAGGCCAATAGGCGGACAACTCTAGCCAGACCAAAAAGCAATGGAAGTGGTAAGGAGCACCTGATGACGCTCTAGGCCAGGGGACTGATGGTCACACCTGCAGCTAGAGGGGCAGTCTGCTGGGAGTTCTGTAAAGTGGAGCCCCGGGTGACCTGTCCAAGAACAGGACAGAATTCCTGTCCTCCTGGCCTGATTACTGTGCTGTGAGGTGAGGAGACAGCGCCTGCCCTTAGAGTGAACCCGTCATCCCCTAAAATTGAAAATGATGGGTTTCCACGATGACCTTGGAGCTGGAAGGGGCCTCCCGAGGCTGATGCATGACACACCAGCAGCTCTGGGCCTCTGGCCAGCAGGTAGCACCGGTGCATTTGCAAGACTTCCCGCTTCTACTGTTGCTCCTGCTCAAGGAAATGCCTCCACGTCCTCCAGCTGCGCGTCTGCGAGGCTGCTGCTTTCTGTCCGGGACTGTCATTTTCACTAAAGGTCAAAGCTGGAGCTCAGAATATTAAGAACACCAAATTAACAAACTGTGCTTCATTTAGTTTCATCAGCATCTTGTTGTCATCCTTGGGCACACAGCAATGGACAACCGGGAGAAGACTGCACCATCTGAGGTCCTACATTTGTCTCACTCTAGGGAGGGGACGGAGAGAAGGAGGAGCAGCCAGTTGCTGGTATTTCAAGTTGCCATTGACCAGGATCCTCCCCCCTCAACAGGGAGAGCGATGGTGCGTGTCACTGAACAGCACTCGATTACCCCTGAAGATGGCCGAGAAACTACCCAAACACTTGGATGTGGCATTCAGATCACAGGAATCTTCTTTGCAGTCTGATGTCAAGGAAACTGACAGATGAAAAATAGGAGCAGTACTTTAAGCCACACAAAGAGGTTCCTTCAGACAAAAGGGAGAAAAAAAAAACTTTCAAAAATAAACCCCTAAGAGGCCCTGACAAAGGAAGCACAACTTCCCTTCAACCACAATGGCAACTCTTCAAAGAAGAGAAAAACACGAATTTCCTGGTCTAAACACTGTTTTCTTCGGCTACTGTGCATAGCTGAGTGTATAAAGGACAACCCAGCTGGTGTTTACGGGACAGTTAATACTATGCATTCAGCAAATGCTAGGTAGGGTCAGTATCACATTTTTGGAAGACACCATTGTGCCCACACGGGGACTGGAAGATCCTGCAAGCTGTTATCAGATGACAGTCTTCCAGCCAATCTCCCACTTCTCAGTCTCTCCCACTTCACGACTTTTCAAAAAGCAGAGGAAACAAAACCACACACAATCCTACCACCATCTGGCAGCTTCAGACCAGCAAGCATGAGATTTTGGCATGCACAGTACTGGCAGCCACGAAGACCAATATTCCTTTTTCTTTGTTGCTGTTTAAAAGCAAAGCGAGAATGGTAATATAGAAACACAAAAACATGGACACGCTCATGCTATGGAAGACCAGAATAGGAACAAATGCATTCCGACAGAGATGCCTCCCACCTTCGTTTCTGATGGAATGGTGCCTGGTGGCAAAACCCCTGGGGGTGTCACCCAGGAAATGCCAGCTGGCTTCCCGACATCTGCCACTGTGAACTCCCACCACCATGGTCTGTCTCTGCCACACAGGCTGGGGCCAGGACTGAGCCAAAGATGCCGACTCACGCCAGCAAAGCAGATGTGGCCTGATGCATAAACCACACATCATTTTCTTAACACACAAAATTCAACTGTCAATTAGACGCTTAACCACAGTAGCTGAGTCTGGGCATTATCTTCCTGCCTGGTAGCTTTAGAGGCACATTAGATAATTCAGAAAGTGGTCTGACCAAGAATCAGAGCAGGAGAATTTGTGTTGGGGGAGCCACCCCAAAGGGTGAACCTGTGCTGGCACCCACAGGGAGCCTGCTGTTGCTCCTCCAGTTGGGCTCCTGCTTGATAAATACATGCCCTAGAAACCACTACCAGGAATCATTCACATTGTGTGCACTGGCCTAAGAACAAGTTTCTTCCTTCAAGGCGCATCTGTACATTCCCAAAGTATGCCAGAATATGTGGACTTGATCATCTTTTTAGAAGCAATCTTGCTGCCTTCCAAATTATTAAGAGCAGCTACCATTTACTGAGTGCTGGCCAGGGAACTGGCCCAGCAGGAATGCTGCATTTGTTTAAAAACCTTATGATGCTCCTCTGATGGACGTCATTCACTGTAAGGTAGGTGCAGAGAGGATAAGCAATGTGCCCAAGGTCACAAGAATTCAGAACTGGCATCCAGGGCACAGTCCACAGTTAGAACTTTTAACCACTCCATTCTTGGGGACATTCTTGTTGCCAGTAGTCACTACTGACAGAAATATTTGGCAGAGGGGACCATCCTACAACTTAGGGAAAGTAAGATTCCTTCCACCTGAATATGTTTTATCAGCCACATTCAAGCCACATCACCCCTTCCCTTGTACATTATGTACAGCTGGTTGGGTTGCTCCCGGTTCAATGTTCTGGGCTCTGAGCGAGTCTGCATGGTCAGGCCTTAGCACGAGTCACCCCTGCCACCTTCGCAGGGGGAGGCATGCTGTTTATTCCCACAGGGGACTCACTCCCACTTGCTAGAAGAGTCCTGCCCCAGATCACACCATCAGCGACTGACTCTCCTCTGCAGCCTCTCTCTGTGGGGCATCTGCAGCACGGATTCCCAGGGATGGTGGCCCCTGCTTGCCTGAATCCAGATCCCTGCTTTCTGCAATCCCTGTCACAGCAGGTGCTCAACAAACACATCTAAGTGGGAGCCTACAGATGAGCTGAGCTCAGAGCTCCTGCCTGGTGACACTTGTTCTTCCTCAGCTCTCTGAGCACCACTCTCTGCTCATGGTCTCTCTTCTTCACTCCCACTGCACACCCCAAGACGGAAAGTGCTACAGGAAAAGAGGCTACTGTGAAGCCAAGCGCCCCTTGGAGGCTGCGGGGACGCATTTAGGGCGACGAGGCCCACTTCCTGCAGTTGATTTCCTAGCCCAACAACTGAAGATCATTTGAACCAGACTGTCTCCTATCTTCCCCCTTCTCCTCCTCGCTTTCTCTCCCCAGCTATACCTTCTCTGTGTAGCTCCTGAACGAACATCTGCATGGCTTCTGATCTAAGCAGAGGCGAGAGAGCTGGCTCCCCAGCCCCGAGCCAGCAGCGAGGAGGCAGCTCTCACGGCCAGCAGAGCCAGATGTGAAGCCCCGGTGGGGGCAGGCCAGCATGCAGCACGCGATTCAACCCCAGCGTCCTTCTGTCCCCATCTTCCCCTCTTCCATCTGTTTAATTCAGGGGTGGAAACCAGTTTTAGTTTCCAGTTCCCAAATTGAGTCTCAAGGTCAAGCAGTATATCCGAAAATTATTCTCAGGAGTTTCTGGAAGCCTCTTTACTGCTCAGGCTAATTTAAGTACTCACAGTCCTTTCCTCTGGGTTACAATTATATCAAATCTGGTAAAAATGACCCCAGCTTAACAGCTATTATGTATCTCTAAAGAAAAGGGGGCTTTAATTTTACTTAAAAATGTCATTTGTATGGTAAATAAGATCTTACAAAGCTTGAGGAAGGTCCATAGAGGCTAGAAAAATATGGAGTTTTCAGTGGCGGGAAGCTACCACTGTGAGTGGAAGATAAAAATGTGAATCTAAAATATTCTCTCAGTCCTGCCTGATTTCCGTGAAGATGGGCCACAATTAGAGCATCTCTGTGACGCTCTCATGGTGAACTAAACCATATTCCCACAAGCGGTGGTCACTAGGTGTCTACACTACATTTCTTCTTCCTCCTGTTCTTACCCGGCTCCTCCTCAAACCCACTTAGCAACTATGCTCCACCAACAGGATGCAAATAAGGGAAACAACTCTCAAAGAGTGTCTAAATGTGGCTGCTGCTCAGTCATCAAGTACACCCCATGGGAAGCTGCCACAAGGCCCCGCTCTGGGGGATGGAGGGGATGACCTCGTGTCCTGAGGGTGGACACAGCAGCCAGGGCAACATGATGGCCTGCCCTACTCCATCACGGTCACTGCCCGGCCCCACAGGACTGGTTAGGTCTGATTTATCGCCACTGTGGTACACGGAGTGGCTGCCAACAGCTGTTCACTCAGTGTGCTCTGGCGGTTTCCCTCCAGTCTGGAGAATGATCAGGGTCGTAATTCTCACCTCTTAAGGTCTAGGCAAAAAATGATTTGCTTTTGTTTGTTTGTTTTGTTTTAACTGATGAGCTATTCACAGACAAAAGCGGGGCGGGGGGCAAACGGACCTTGTCTCTTGGGCTAACTCTGATCTGGTAGTGACAGATGCCTGCAGCCTGGTACTAAGAGTTCTGTAGCTGGATTTGGGCTTCATGAAAAGCAAGAGGGCCCTCACTGGGACAGCTACACTGGCCCTAAAATCTCAAAACAGTACTAGCAATGCACCAGCTCCAACTTTACTGTGCATCAGGATCAGCAGAGGATTATGCTACCACGAAGATCCTGATTCCGAGGCCTGAGTGGGCCTGAGACCCTACATCTCTAACAAGTTCCTGGATGATGACAGCTTGCCACTAGACCACCAAGCACATACTGAGTGGAAGGGACAAGAGTATTCCATCAGTCAATATACTTTCCCAGCTCCCTGAGAACCCCACCACACACAGATCCTCCAAATGAGACATAGATGGTCCATGTGTCCTGAACTTGAGAGACAGACAGGAAATGTCACTGCTTGCCATGTTGCACCCCAAAGGACATCCAGGTCTGCTGCTGGGACAGGCTACTACCGAAGCTCCCCTATCCTCACCCTGGTCTCCCATCCAAAACCAGACTTTCCCGTTAAGCAGATGTCCTCCCACCAGTGAGTGAAACTGTGACTCAGGTCTAGAGAACAGAAAAGGCTTGGAGTATCAGACACTATAAGCTAAGCAGCTCAATATAACATGACCAAGTGACAGAAAAGAACTCTGGGTTTCCAATGTCCTCTATCATCTCCATGCCTGGCACGAGTCTCTCTTCTGCCCGGCAGAGGATTACAGGCAGTTAGAGCCTTTAGAACTTGCAAATAAGGTGGGAGAATATGGGAAGATGAGGAGAGAGATGGAAGGGACCAGGGTCACTGGCTTACCTCCTCCTATTCCACTGCACACACTTGCACTGTCACATTTACTATGTTGTCCTGGGCTTACTGCTCCAGGGACATGTGCCCACCATCAGACTATACCCTCCTTGTGGACAGTGACATGTCCAAGTCATCTCTGAATTCTAGGAATCCAGCAAGGTACCTGACCCGGAATAAAATCTCAATAGGTACTTGCAAACACAGACGAAACAAAGGTAAAAAACACTGGCCAATACACTACATCGGAAAGCAGATACTCCTAACATTTTAGTAGCTGAGCAAAACCTGAGCCCCCAGAGCAGGCAATGAGAGGCTCTCTCTACACGTTAGACTCACTGCAGAGTCCTTCTGCCTGGTGGTGGGAGAAGCAGACAGGAGTCTACGACCCTCAGGCTGGGAGCTCTGGGAGGTCTGCCTGATTTGAGACTCAAGATCATCAAAAGAAAGAACTTACTTCACTGCCAATCTAATTAAGGACATTTGTATTTAGATCAGTGCATGCCTATTCTCTGCTCTTCAAATAAAATTAAATATCCGAGCACCTACTATGTGCAGGGCATTACTAACAACAGGATAATGGTTTTTCTTACATGTAAGAACATGCACAAAAGAAAAAAAAGTGGAAGCGAAACAATCTCGTCTTTTTATTTTAAGACTTTGGGCTGATGCGGACCTCAAAAGTTCCCAAAAGGATGGAGCAGGGCCCATTACAATGTTCCTGATATGCAGAGCATATTTTTTGAGAAGATAATTATTAACAATCTTGGGAAGCATCAGGTTTCCTTCTATGCTATTAGAAAAGCCTTCTCAGGGGCAGATCTGTTGCCATGACAACTATCACCTGGCTGAGGATACAGAAGGACAAGGCACCTACCAAACGGTATTCTCAACAGAAAGCACTAGATTTCTTAAAGCCACTTTCCAAGAACCTTTGGCATCCAGGTCTTTGAAAATCTCAAAGCTGAAGGGTCCTCTAGTTTGGCACAACACAGGGATTTCTTCTTTATCATCAAAGGCTCAGCTGAAACGCCTCCATTCCCAGAGCTCGCTCTCCTGCGGGGTTGGAGGTGGAAGATGGGAGGTTTCCCTGGGGATGGTGGAGGGAAGTGAGAAGACGTCTGGGAAGGGCTGAGTGCCCATGTGAGGATTGTCTTTCCAGGCGGAAGGCTAAGCTTTGGTGAGGTCTGCCTGAGCTCAAGGAGGCCAAAAGAAACAAACAAGAAGAAAGGCAGCTTTTCCAGGTCTCAAATACAGCAGTACTTTCTCGTTCCAGCTGTTCAGCGCCACGTAGAAACTCATGATTGTCACTGCTGCTCTAAATAGAAACAGCACTGAGGACCTCGGCAGTAGTCAGTGAACCAAGCAGAAACTGCGTCAGGAAACAACATAACCACGTGCCCAGTGTCTCTGGGCCACACAAAGGGTACACACGCGCGCGCACACGTGTGTACACAAACCCACAGACCCAATAGCACGTGACCCGTGACAGTCACCTGTGCAGGGTGCCACTACAGCTGCCATCAACCGTCTCCAGTGACGGGTGCACAGGGATTCTCAGACTCCCGGGGAAAATGAGTGCATAGACTCGACCAGGGGAAAGGAACAGGAATGCGCTGTGGGGCTTGCTGGGGGGGAATCTGCATCACAACGATGGGGAAGCTCCACACCCTGCCTGTATGTGCCACTGTGAGGAGAGGCCTGGCCGGCGTAGCCGGCAGAGCAGCCTGCCAGATCCAGCCGGCCAGACATGTGGCCACCACTTTCTGCACACAGACAGAACAGCCGGGATAGCTGGCTCCTTTCCCTCCACCACGCCCCTCAGTTCACTGCCCAACCTTGCCTCTTCCTAGACGGCCTGGGACACCACTGGCATCTTTCAGCATCACTCTGGGCTGGCACAGCACCAAGAGGGACCACCACCCTACAGCAAGCTTACTGAATGGCTCATTTCATAGGAGAAAGAGAATTAGAAATATTTAAAAATTAAAATGTCTGGGGTTTTTCAGATGGTAGTTTATTTAGGACTTTACAAATAATTTTTAGCATCCTCCTAAAAAGACTGAAGAAATGCAAAGACTATGCATGGCCCACCATGATCTCCTTGCTACTGAGCACCATGTCGGTATACTGCACAGAATTTGCCAGGAAGATGGCATTTGTCAGCAGGCACCTCCCCAGGGCACAGAGCTCACAACAGAGAGGACTGTGCTGCCCCCAGGGCTCCTCACAGAACACTGTGGGCTCCTCCACTGAGGCTCCCCATCAGAGCCAGTATTCACTGAGGGAAGAACCCAGCGTATGGCTTGAAAGTCTGAAGCAGGAATCATTCGCACTGGGGACTGAGGATTTAGCTCAAGTGGTAGTGCTTGCCTAGTAAGCACAAGGCCCCGAGTTCAATCCCCGGTACCAAAAAAACACACTGAGCAGTGAAGCCGGGCACAATGGCACATGCCTGTAATCACAGCTGCTCCCGGGGACAGAGGCAGGAGAGTAAGACGAGCAAATTCAAGGCCAGCCTGGGCAACATAATGAGACCCTATCTCAAAATAAAAGCAAAGGTCTGAGGGTGCAGTTCAGTGGTAGAATGTTTGCCAAACACGCATGAGGCCCTGGGTTCAATCCCCAATGCTGAAAAGGAAAAGGAAGGGAAAGAAGGACGCTTCTGCTAAGCAGCCTCCGAAGAGACACTGTATCCCTCCAAACCAGGAGTGGTAACAGGGGGAAGAGAGAATCCTCCTGGCCACAAAGGCAGAGGCAGGAGCAGACACATTCGCATTACGGAAAAAGAAGCCAGTCTGTCTGCCAAGCGGGGCCTGAGCCGCTGTTTCCAGATGACTAGACACATCCCCAAGAAACGGCACAGGCAGCCCATCATCAGGCGAGAACAGCCTGGCGTTCACATGATCGAGAAAACAAGCTCACAGCTTCAAGATGTGGTTGTGATTTATCCCAGGAGACCATTATCCAGTCATCACAAAGCTGAAAATGGCCTTTCAGGTAGGAAAGTGGCAGCAGGGAACTCCTCAACCCCAACAAGCAAACAGAAAGAGCAACGGCAGCTGAACTGCTTCA